>WBMY01010667.1:742295-758968 GCA_013397315.1 Donacobius atricapilla | reverse complement strand
AAAAAAAAAAGGAAATATAAGGATGAAGGCTCTGATATCACCACAAAGTAAACCACATCATTTGTGTCTTTTGTAGCTGCCAGTTTGCTTTCCTTCCACAGCAATAAAGATGAAAAAACCGGCCTGCCACCTTAAAAACACTCTACAAAAACTCATTCATCAGCACTAAAGGCCATCACAAATCTCAGTTCCTCCAAACACTTTTGTTGGGAAGGATTTACATTGCCTTAGACTCCTTATCTGTAAAATGCAGACCAAAAAGTTTAATTGATTTACTCAATGCCAAACTATGACTCAGAGCTAGGACAGAAATCAGGAATTTCTGGCTCTGGCTCCTTTTCCTTAAAGGCTGTAAAAAAAAGCCTGCTATGTCTGCATCCTTTTCAGGTACTTAAAAATAGCTTCAGGCTCCCTGATACAACAGTTTCCCATGTCTAGATGCAGAGATCTCCCAACAGCCACAGCAAAATTAGAAGCTGTCCTATTTTGAATTGCTCAAGTATCACAGTGACAGCCATGGCTAATCATCATTCCCAAAAGCCAGGGCTGAAGTGTGGTTCATTATTTAAAGCAAAAAGGCACATGAAGACTGCATCCAGGCTCTGTGCAAACACAGGCCTGGCCCCTTCAGGGTGCACCCACCACTCACCCAATGCAGGGATTGTTTTGGTATCTTGGTGCTGTGTAGGAGAAAGGAGAGATATTTTTGTCCACAAAGGAGCCAAACCCCAGACGGAAATTGCTCGTGAGCTTTCGCATCTCTTCAGCCAGCTTGGTCCCCAGATTATGGATATTATCCAGGTCGTCGTTCATGGACAGGGAGAGATCCATCAGGTAGTAGAGATCCACGGGATAGTCCTCCACTTGCCGCACCTGAACTCGGAACGAGGTCCGGTCACCTGCACGCACACAAAGGTTGGGCATGGTGAAAAGGAAACTCCCAGCACACATAAAAATCTAGATTGCATGCTTTTTTTTTTTTTTGCCCTGCAGAGCAGACAGATCACTTTTCAAAAGAAGAGAGAGGGTGAGGGCAATAAGCTTTTCCAAATACATCCCTTAGGAAACTAACAGGAAAACAGGTATTGACTTTGGGTCCCCTTAAGCTATGTAGTATACTAGCTGGCAAGAAAAAGACATGGAGTGCATGTCTCTACTTTAGCTCTTTGGAGGTATCAGAAAGGGTCTTTCCATCTTATCTGAGAGAACATCTAAGGGAAGGACACATGAAAAACACTCTTGCCCTGGGTGCAGTCCTGGGATGTTTTCCTAGCAAAGAGGAAAGAAAAGCCAAGTGAGCCTTAAATAGATATTTCATGGACTTCTGAAGCAGTAGTTTTCCATGTCTGCAGCATGGGAAATGCACTGAAACAGGGACCCTGCCCACACTTACTTGAGTACATTCTCAAAGCAAACCAGGAGCAGTCCAAGAAGTCCTGCACAAAAGAGGGAAGGAGGTGGAGCAGGAGAAGGAAGAGGATCAGAGGAAAATAGCCAGCATGAGGTGAATGCACATGTACTCTGAGCTGTGCAGGGAAGTCAAGGTGAAGCAGACTCAGAAGAAACACCTTTGAAAAGGAGCTCCCTCCAAAAATGGAGTTGGAGAAATCACAGCAAAAGGGAAGTGAAGAAAGAAAGTTGTGGGGGTCAGCCAGGAAAGCACTGAAGCAGAGGTGAAACTTCCTGAAGTGAAGAACACAAGGGAAGCAGCTAACTGGGCTGAGTCAGACTTGCAGATGTGAAGAGAAGCAGAGGAAAGCCTGTCTCTAATCTTCTCCTTTTCCACTCCGGTTTCACTAGAGATGCCCTCAGAAAGGGGTACCAGGGAAGGCTACCACAGGCAACACCTACACCTCAAAAAAGCTGATGTGGCTCAAAAGTGAACTCAACTTCACACCAGGTGGACCTTGGTGGAGCCAGATAGCAGACGGCAGAAGTTTGCATTTCACTTTGCCAAGGGAGGGGTCTAAATAAAACCGCAAACCCCAACCTCACAAGCCAGGCTGGTTTGGAGATCCCATGTTACCAGCTTCCACCTTAGCCCCTTTTCCAGTTCACTGGGGTCTCAGCCCCAGGGAATCAGACCCTTTCAAAACCAAGCTCCCAGTTCTGCCCTCTCCCAGCCCTTCATAGGCAAGGCCGAACCTGGGGTAGTGGCAGTTCTGCAAAACATTTGCGGCTTCCCCTCTTCTTCCCCAGAAATGGAACTCACATTTTTTAGTATTGTGAAAACTTTTCCCTAACCACTTTATTGTTCTCCTCCTCGTGCACAGCAGCACAGCTGCTCCCACTTACTTCCAGCCCAACAGCAGCAACAGCATCCCAAAACTGCCATGCTGGCAATGCACAGCACAAGGGGCTCTGCAGCCTGGCTGGCAGAGCCCTGCCTGGCACCAAGCTAGAGCTCCTCAAACAACAATCTCTTTCTCTTTCAGCATCTCCCTGCAATCAGCTGCAACCCCACCTGGAAAAGGCAGGGCTGCAGGAGGCACAAACATGCACACGTAGATAGCGCCCAGCTGGAGGAAGCAAGAAGCTCATGCCATAAATACTCCTCCTTACTCTCCCCAGCTTTCTTGTCCAGCAGGAACAGGACTTTCCCAGCACCGGGCTGGGATGTGGAGCACAGCAGGTGCTCCAGGTGAGCCTCACATTGTACCTAGCATGCATTATTTAGGGAGAACAAAAAATAGAACTCATGTAGCACAAAAGCTGTTAGCACTGATTGCAGGGCAAAAGACTGTGATTGCAAGCTTGACTTTAACTCAGTGCTGCAAAAATGTGTTTAAATCTAGGAAAATTCTTTCCCATGCCCATGTTTTTCATTCCTACATATTTTCCCCACTGGAAAGGGGGATGTATCCTCTGTATTTTGCAACATTTTCATTTCCAAAACACTGTTCTTCCTGCCAGAAAGGGTATTTGGGATGCTGTGATCAAACGTGCTTCTCTTAGTAGTTATGAATTTATTAGTCCCTGAGATGCACCAAAACCAATAGGATCCTGCGGCTGTTTCTTCTTTCATTCCTAACTGCACAAACCAATTATGTCAGAGAAAATATCGCTAATGTATGTAGATGTAAGTGGAAAAGAATTTATTATTCTCTAAGGACAGTATTACTCTCACACTTCTAGGGATAATCCAGCCTCCTCCTTCCTCACGTACTGTCGCCACCATCATCTCCTTAGGGCTTTTGCTGAAAAGTTTTAAAATCAGAGCTTAATTCAGAAATTTTTCTTGGATACCATCATGCAGAGGCAGTGCAGAAACTGGAAAAATTGATTTTGGTCAATTTAAGAACATAAACTCAACAATCATGCTTATCCAGCTTATTCCTGCTTGGTGAGGCTTATGGCTTGATGGGCAACACAGCTTGCAACTATTCATTTTTTAAGTCCTTTTACACTATTTCTATTTCATTTAACTAGGACACACTGCTTTATAGCTGGACTGAAGATTAAAAAGCAATATTATAAAAACTAAATGCTCAATCCAAAAGCTACCCTGTAAAGACGTCAGTTTAAGGCCTTTGGAGTTTAGCTGAGGACACAGATTTGGGGATGTGACTTCTGCCACAGGATGATGAGATCAAACTGCCTGGGTGGGAACAGCAAACAATTGACAATCCAGTTCCTTCTGCTTCTGCTTAGCGGTCTAAGAATAAAAGATCACCATTGCCACAGACCTCCACATGAATTCATCTTTGAAATAGTACACCCCTCATGCCCAAAATTAAATCAACATTGTCTCCTTTTTGTCTTGGGTTCACAGGGTGAAACCTGTTCTCCCAAGCTCAAGGATTAATGGATAATTTAAACTGGGCCTGCTAATGCAAGGGTTTAGGGAGTCATCAGCCTGAAGGTGAAGTGCTGCCCAACATCAAAAAAGAGAACAAAGATGGGATATACTATTATAAATATCTAAGTCTTGTTTGTCCCTCCTCCTGCAATGGCTGATGCTCTGCAAGAGGAGCACAGGGAGAGGAGTTCACTGGCTCAGTATGGGAATTGCTCCAGGGCTCCTCAGGATGATTCCTGCAGCTCAGCCCAGACCTGGAGGGCGTCTCCATCACAAAGAACTGAGGATGGCCATGACTGTGGTCCCTGCAAGGATGGACAGAAGCAGCACACCAGCCCTGTGCAGCCCAAGGTTTCTAAGAGCACAGATCCCAGGAGGCCACAGAGAGATGAATCTCCACACCCCACCACTGACTGGAGCAGTGGACACTGGATGGGCAAAACTGTTGGGAAAACAGAATTTGCTGAGTACCGGGCACTGCACATGGAGGTGGATGTACAGGAGGTGAGATGTGGAAGCTGAGCCAGCCCTTTCTGTTAGGAATTGCCTCAAGAAACAGCAGTAATAACAACTCCCTTTTGCTCCCTCTTTTAACACAATATTCAGTGGAAGAAGCCACCCATTCAGATGTATGTACAGCGGTGACTGTTCTCAGGTATGTGATTTTAAGGCTTTGAAGGAATTTTTTTTTAGATTTGAGGGTCTGACTAAGAACAGCTGAGGAAGTTAATTGAAAAATCTGACAACTTCTAACTTACACAGCTAAAAAAAAACTCCTGCAGCAACTGGTAGGCTCTGGGGGAGCACTGGTAGCATAAGCACCAGCTCAAACCCCTGTTTTTCTTGAGAAAAACATCAATATTTCTCTTTTCTGTATGCTCGTCAGAGCTGTCACCAAACTTTAGCCTTAGAAACCCACACCAATCTCTTATAATGAATCAAGCTTTTATGTTTGCTTATCTTTGCAATAAAGAGCTTTTTTTCCCCTCTTCAGAAATGTCAGCTGGCAAATTTTTGCAAGAATTCTAAACCCACATTAAAGCCTCCCCCCACCATGCAAAAACTTTTGTTAACAAGCATGCTCGCAGGGCTCAGATGAGCCGTTCCCTTATAATTTTAATTAAAAGGAAGAGATTGAAGAAAAGTGATGGCTCATGAGAATGAAAGAGGGACCTGGCTACAGTCCAAGGCCTGAGTCACAAGTTCAAATCTCCATCCTCTGCCTTGATCCCCTGGCTCTTTTGCATACTGACAGAAAACAGATATGTGGGTTTGTTTCCAATTTATAGAAGGAGCTGTCTCAGTTTAGAGTCATGCCCTGTCAGCTTAGTAGAGGAACCAAAGTTAAATTTTAACTCCTTCCATGCAGTGATTCTATTTTTAAGCTGAGCAGGTTGCTTTTAAACACATGCAGGTGTTAAGACCATTATTAGTAGCAGTTGTGAGTGGGCTCTGACTGACTTTGCCCAACAGCAGTGTCCTCTCACAGAGGACACATGCCCCAGCCCCAAACCTGTTTGTGATGTATCACCCTGATTTTTTCAGCCTTCTGATGTGTTTCACAGTTCTAATGCTGTTATAGTTCTCAGTTTCTTTCCCAAACGCGGGTGTTATAAATAGAAGCAATGTTTATGTTAGACAGGTTTTCACATTCCTTCTCTCAGAGGGATAGACAGCTGATGGACAGTTGTCTTAACCAATGGGATGGGAGAGGTAGCAACCTTCTCCTCCAATCCCTGGTCTGTGTAGAAATACTATAAATATGGAGTCAGATGTTTTAATAAAAAGTTCATGCCTTTTCACCAGACAATGTGCATGTGTGTGTGATTGTGTCTCCAACAGCGACAGTGACGCACTCCCAAAGTTCAAAGGTATGTAGGGCACCAGCAGTCACCTGCTTTAGTGGGCCACAAGACCACGAGCTACAGCGTGCTCTTGGCATGTCCTGGCCACCCTTTCTCCCTCCCCACACACCCCAGAGTCGCTGGGGACTCACCAGGGCGAAGATTGAGGGCGACCTTCTGAGGTGTGATCTGCGTGACGTCCAGGTGGGTCTGGCCGGAGCCCTTGCTGCTCAGAGGGACGTTCTGCACCACGCTGATGCTGCTGCTGGGGCTCTCGATGGCCCCGGCACAGCCGTTTGCAATCAGGTTCTGCAGGAAGTCGCACCGGGATGTGATGGACTTTGTGCTGCCGAAATCCTGGAGGGTGAGGAAGTGGAGGGGAATACATCAATCCCACAGCAGGGGCTTTGTTTTGACATGCTGGTATCTAACAACCCGGTGATGACAAGGAGAAGCTGGTGTCCTTTGTGATGACTGTACTTGGAAGGAGCCTGCACTGAGCCTTGAGCCTTTCAAAAGGATCGACCAAAAAAGGAAATTCTGTGAGGATTTGAACACTGAATTTGCTCACAGAGCTCTGAAACAGAAACCTAAGCCTGTGTTTTCAGCCCAGCCACAGCAGCAGCACCTGTTCCCAGCCCTGGCCACAAGAGAGAAAGGCAAAGCACTTGGTTTGCTGCAGGGACAACCCATTGCCATTCCTATTATTTTATGAACATGCATTGTCTCAAAGGAGCTGTGCAAAAGACAGAAGAAAGGACAAGGAGGTGACACTGAGGGAAGCAGAACAAACCCACCAACCCAGAGAGGGCCAAATAAAGATGTGAAGCTGAAGACAGCCTGGGTGGCTCCCTCTTCTCTGGGTGAGACACTGCACATCCCCACACAAGCACTGCATGGAGAATAAGGGAGGAACTTCACGGGAGCTGGTGAAAATGCACTCTGTGCCCACCACAGGCAGCAAGGTGCAGGCAGTGGTCCCCTCCCAAAGGATGGCCAGGAGTCTCCCAACACCCATCCCAGAGCTCCAGCCCTTGCTGCAAGCCCTGTGTGTGGTGCACAAAGCAGCCTTGTGCAGGGCAGCACTCAGGAACAGCCAGGAACACAATGCACCCTTTTGCAAAGAGCCTGCTTGTTAGAATGCCGTTTTTTTTTCTCCCCAAAAGTGCCAAAGGGAACAAGTCACATGCCCAAAACTTACTGGATTTTCAACAGTCAATTCCTACTTATTTCTGCACTACAGCAATAGAGACGCCCCTCTTCAGCTCCAGGGCTGAGGGACTAATACAACATGAAATAATGCAGAGAAGGTGCTTGCAGCCATGCAGCCCCTCCTTCAGTTGTTCAGCCAAAACCAGTGTGGGGCTGAATAAACCTCACTTATTGCTGAAACTCCAGAATAGCAGACGACACAAAAGACACCAGGGAGAGAGAGGCGACTGACAGATCCTCATGGGGTGATCTCCAGGGGTCCCTCAAGGACAAGCTTGGATACAGGGCCCTGGGACAAAGACAGAGGCTTGCAGCTGCATCTTTCTCACTACAAGGTCCCAATGCTATTTGAAAAATGAGAGATTTGCATTCCAGCATCCAGCAGCAGGGTCCAGCCAAGAAACCAACGGCACATCAGATGGATAAGAACACAAATTTCTTGGAACGCATCATGTAAACAGATGAACTTCCAAAAAAGGAGGACTGGGACTACTTAAATTATCTCCAGCATGACAAAATAAAAATCAGAATCCCTCACAAAACTGAAAACAACACCCAGCCTTTCAGAGCCGCACATTTCAGGCAGCCTTGGAGAAAAGTTTCTCTCAGATGTGGTTTCACCTGAAATCAGCAAAAAGCTGGTGGGGTCCAGGTGTGCTCCTGGGCCTATCCACCCAGCAGCAGGGCACCCAGGGGGAGACGCTCTCCTGCTCTCCCAGTACCCAGACCACAGCTCCAGATGAACATCTCCGCCCACTCATTTCTGCTGCCACCTATTAGAAAGGACACTCAAAAAAAAGTGCTTCACAAAGCAATACAAACAGTCCAGGAGTGCAGCTGGGAACTTTTAGTTACTCTCAAGTAATTAACATTGGAGAGAAGCACCCAAATAGGACAATATTTAGGGCTGCTTACATAACTGCAGCTTCTATCAGGTATTTCCAAGCCTTCCCAGGATCTGCTCCAAAGACTCCAAAAGGAAGTCCAAGAGGTCAGGGGAAAGCCCCTACACAACTCTTTGGTCAGCAGTACCTTTGCACTCCCCCAGTCCCCAGGACCTCCTTGCTTGATCCAGCTATTTTCTCTAAACTTTCTTCTAAAATGGATCCAGAGGACTTGCCAAAGGGCAGCAATTGCTAACCTATAGCTCCAGTCAAATCCAGCTATTTTCTTGTTCTGTGAAAAGCCATATTACCCGAGGGTGAAAATACCCACCCTGAGGGGTGCAAATGCCTGAGGGGAGGGTAGTGCAGCTCAGCACCCCGGAGTGCAGGACTGACCCCTACTTGGTCTTGATTTCTTACCCAGGCAGAGTAACACTCAGCAGGGGGGTGAGGGTGGCCTTGGGAATGTCCCAGCAATCACCTCAGCACCCTGCAAACAAACACCCAAGCTGCACCCATAAGTGAAAACTCAAGGCGAAAACTGGGGCTACCAGGTACCATCAACCTCTAGTGCAAGGTTGTCTGTGACAGAGAAAATCAAGGCTCATGGAGGTTCAGTAAAGGGAAAAGGATGAGCAGACCTGGGGAATAAAGGGCATTGCACAGGTCCAGACAGCTCATGAGAAACCACACCAAAAGGCAGCCCCACAGCAGCTCAGACACAGCACGCTGGTTCAAACCCCAATCCTCCCCAAGCACAGGACACCCTGGGCTTAGTTAAGCAATTCAGTGTGCCCACATATCTGCCAGTTGTCTGCCTGCAAGCCTGCTTGTGCAAGAAATGCAGCAGATGCCCCTCACAAGGGGGAACCACCCCAAACTTTGCTTCGTGCCACAGAGGAGCACTCTGGAAGATCCCCCAGCCCCTGTCAGTAACTCCAGCTGCTCCAGCCCCCGGGCCTCAGGGCTAACAAGCTCACAAAGGCAAATGCACATACGCAGACGGAATGAATGGAGACAGCAGCGTGACAATTACATGCTCATCAGTTTGACAGTTTTAAGACAAATTGCTTGGTTCATGCTATAAAAATGGAGAATAGCACTCACTGTATCTAATATCTAATTCCTGACTAGGCATGTCCCTACCATTCAGCCCATCCTGTTCTCTTTTGCTGAAGGACTCAGTTAATTTTTGCTTTAATCAATCCAGTTCTGCATTAATTCAGTCTGAAACATGCCTGCTTTCTCCATTAAAAAACACACCGGAAAACCCAACACCAAAGAAAAACCACCCCAACTTGACATGTTCCCTTTAGGAACATCCTTGATTTTCTTTCCTCATTCTCTAAGCATACATTTCTGAGATGAGAGAGGATGGAGTAAAAGCACCAGCTGGAAAACAGAGGGTGCCACTGGGGAAATTTCAGTTCACTTACTCCAAAAGGACATTTCAGTTTCCATGTACACACATAAATGCATCCACATAGGTAATGGCCAGATGAACACAGTTCATCCACCTAACAAGCACATCTAACAAACAAGAGGAGCCTCTGCACACTGGTACACTGCTCCCCAAAGCAGCAAAAAAGAAAATGCAACGGTGAAAATTCCCCTCCCACACTGGTACCCCCAAATGCTCTTTTGAGAAGTTTTTCCCCCTGCAACCACCCCAGGAAGGTTTATCACAATTACAACCCCCATCCGTCTATCACACCTGCCCTGGCAACTCAGAGGACAACACTGAAGCCACTTCCAGAGTTCCCTGTTCTCCCCAGCAAAGCCAACAAATCCTGCTCAGCCTGGGTAACCAGGTGCCACTGCAAAAATTTCAACAAGCATCCTCCGGTCCCACACATGGAAACCAGGCTGCCACAGAGATACAGCAACTCCCCAGGCCAGTGTGCACTTTCCAGTCAGAATATTTTACAGCACCACATCAGCAATTTCCCATTTCCAGCTTCTCCTAGACCTTGCAGATTCATCAGTTCCAGCATGGATGGAAATGCTGCAGCAATCTCCATCGCCCCAAGAGTCATTCTCCCTCAGAGAGCCCTGTTTCAAGGTATGCTCAGGTGATGGTTAAAGACTCATATTCATACCTCCTCTTCTAATTGCCACTGAAAACACCACTTTTGAGGCCTGCCTTTCAAGGTATTCTTCCACGAGCCAAGAGAATCAATGTCTGCTCCCAAATTTCCAAGAGCCCAAAGACTTGTGGTCAGCTCAGCAGGCCCTGGAGGCTCTGGGGCTGCTGCACACCAGAAGCTGCTATCATCAGCTAATCCATCATCACCCCTCTGAATGTGAACAGAGACGCTGAACACAACCAGAAGTGAAAAGAAGCCCAACCAAGGCAGGGGACGCGATGCACCCTGTACCAACAGGTTAGGAGGTGGCAGTTATAAAGTGAGAGCACCTTGACTGCTCTGCCGTAAGATCTATCTGTACGCATCCTCTTACCCTCACAATTCAAGGCAATGTAAATTCAAGGTAAATTATCCCTCCTGGGAGACTACTACAATAGAGCTCCTAAAGAAACTGGTATGATGATACCACCAAGTGAAATTATTCCCCAAACTAAATACAAGAAGGTATATGTATACAGGAAGATCAATAATATATATAACTATACAATGCAATTATATATATATAACTATACAATGTATATGTATAAATATATATAAATATACGTAAACCATATAACAGACATCTCTAAACATACCATATATATTATATATAGAATTATACTACATGTATTGATAGACTTTCACTAAATATGTTTCCTGACAAAATTATTAATTGTTGCTTACAAAGCCAATAAAAGCTGGCCTGATTTGCTCCCAAACCTGCAAAGTAAATGCAAAGGGAGCACAAAGTACACACAAATCAGCTGACTGAGCTTCTACACAACACAGCTGCCATCTGTGGAACCCATTCCAATATCTTACCCCTGATACTTAAAGAGCAGCAGAGCTACAAAATTTGACAGGCATATATGCGCCCGGGCAACATAGATAACGAATGGCAGCTCATGGAAAATGCTAAGGAAAACACATTAAGAGCTATTTAATAAATTTAATAAACCTCACTAGGCTGCAGCAGAGGGAGGGGAACTAAGGTGGTGAAATGACTATGAAAAGAAGGCAGATATTATAGAGTTTATAATATTACTTTAAAACTTTCTGAAGTTGAAAAACTCCAGGAGTCATTTGAAATCCTATTACCTCACCTGATGATATCAGCTAAAGAGAAATAATTAGTTTCAAACAGTAAATTCTAAAAAAAAAAAAAATACAAAAAATACAGAATTAGAATAAGAACTTGCTAAGTTTCAGGATGTAGCATGTAATGGGAACAGCAGCTTTTAAACACGTAGCTCTTGGAACAAAACACCTTGAACTGTATATTTTTAAATAGCTGCTGCAGGCTAAAGGTCAGAAAATATTACAGGATTTCCCTGTAAACACCCATCTTCCTCCTTGGCCCCTCCATTCCAGTTAGGAATTTTCTTTTCTTTTAGTAACTATCCTGTTTGCATGATAAGAGTCAGACTGCCAGTCCCATTAGTACAATTAGTGGTCACAGTGACCACCAGATAAACATTTCTACTAGCAGCATTCTGCAGAAAATTGTCTTTTGATGCCAAGTTAAAAAAAAAAAAAAACCAAACAACAACAAAAAAGCACAAGCTATTGGGTACCCATAGCTTAATAGCCAGCGTTCCTGGATCCAATCTCACCACCACAGATTAGCTGGCTGGAAGAGGAGCTCTTACAGCTGTTTACAGGATGTCTCAGAAGCAAGATCTATTGCTTTACCCTTCCCCTTCTGCACACCAATTGCCTTGCTGGAAAAAAACAGCCTATGAAAGCTATTACACTGTCAGGCAGTGTGGTGCTTGTAGCATTACCAGGTTTTCCCTGGAGAGCTGCAACTGTGCTGACCAGTGAAAAATCCACTGAAACAGACCTGGAGAGCCAATGGCTGGGGCAGCCCCCAGGACCCAGCCAAACCAGAGGGATTGGAAGCCACCTTCACCCCACATCCATCGCCAGCCCCATCCTCTGCCCTGGAGCTGGCAGTTGCCCCAGCCCGGCCTGGCAGCAGGAGGGATGGGAACAGCAGAGGGGACACAGCCTGCATCTTCAGCTCAGCAACACCAGCTGCAGCTGGAAGGTGAAGTGAGTGTTCAAAAGGGGACAAGGATGGCCACACTAAAGGACTAAGGGTCAGCAGGGAACAGAACAGCATCACCACTGGCCATGTCCATCGAGAGGTTCAAGATCATGCACTGCTCTGGGGTCCTCAGATCCCAAAACTGGTTCCTGACACAGCAGCTGTGCCAGCCTGTTTTTCAGATTTTTCCATGCATCTGAAAGCATCCATACTTCTCCCCTGAACACCTAGGACAGGCACTAAGCAGGCAATTGCTTTCTATGCATCAGACATTATTACATCTTTCACACACCTTGTTCTCTAGAAATTGTAAGTCTACTTGATAAGACATATATTGGATTATATATATAGATCTAAACTCATGAGCAGCCCCTAGGGAGCAGGGGGAGGTATTTTCAATTCCTCACAAACAAGGAGGCACAATTCAATTATGAGTGAGCAGCTTCAGCATCAACACAAGGATGTATTTTCCCTCTGAAATGCTCAATTACTCTGTGCGATTCATGGCACCAATGCCAGAAGCATGGGTCACCCCCCACAAAATAACACAACAGATTCAGAAAGGAGAATTATCTTTGTTAAAAACAAAGAGCCCATGCCAGGCCACACGACAAGGGACACGTAGCAGGACACTAGCCAGGGGCTTGGGGCTTTTTAGGGAGAAAGCTTTTGGAGGAAGGCTCCATGCAACATGCAGGGACCCAGCATCCACTGAACACAAGAAGGTAATTCAAGGGACAGAAGGACTGAAGAAACAGTGCTGCTCTGTTGAGGGTGTGTGGGGGCCAGTGGGGTCAAAGACTTATTTCCTATGATGTCAAAGAGCTGAGGAGTCACATACACCCAAAATTCACTCCGCATGGAGCATCCTCTGCCCTCTCTCACCCCTTGTGGCACGAGTCAGGAACCGGCAAGGTGAGAATAGAGTTCCCTTCCAGCACTACAAAAAGCACGAAAGACAAACAAGGTGTGCCCACCTACCTCCTTGGAGCACCAGGCACACTTGGGATGGATGAGGAGACATTCTTCACAGGACGTGGCGCTTCCACTGGTGCACAGATTGAGACCTTCAGCAGGAGAGAACAGGATGGGTTGAATGGTTATTCCACTCCAAAACAGTGTTTAGGGGGGTTCTGAGACATTGATAATGCTAAACACACTGTAAATTCAAACAAGAGCAAACAATCTGCCAGGAGCCTAAAAGACAGGAGAAGCTGTAAATCCCTCTTCACCTGTAAGGAGGTCTTGTTTTCTTTTCCTTCCCTAAGGTAAATGAAACGGACAGAAACTTGCTTTGGGGTCCTGAAAACCTCCAAAATATGACTGAATATGGTGATTTTTCTTCACTCTGTTTCAATCGTGTCGGTTAATCATAGTCCAGCTACACATATGCCTAATCAAATACTCCCATTGCTCTGGACAGAAGGCAATAACTGTTTGACCAGTCTGAAACATGGAGCTGGCTCTCCAAAAGTCCCTCAGATGTTGACTTTTAAAGTCACAACTTTAGGCATATCTTCTCATTTTCTCTAGCTGAATATATGGGGGGACCTCTCCCCATAATTTTCATATTAAAGCACTCTTGAAACGTATTGATCTCCCCTTCCCACACAGGTGACTCTCACAGTGGACTCATGTTACAGTAAATTTCTTTTCTTTTACTACAAGAGACATTTCCACAGGATATCCAGCGTGTTTGCACTGGGACACATCCAAGGCAGCAGGGGTAGAAGACACCGAGGGCTCTCCCTGCCTGTGACCCCAGCGGGGCTATCAGCCAGGCTGATGCTCTTTGCTCCTGGATTGCTGGTGTCCAGCAGCACAAGGGCTCCCAAGCAGGTTTCACTCACAAAATCCACAATTTGCGCTTTGGGCTTTAAAAATGAAGTGCAGCCACACAAGTAAAGCCGAAGTAGACATTAATGGTATGGGCTTTGAATGCAGCAGCTTGTTCAAGCATGCCTGTGGCTATGAATGTGCCCTTCGATGCCACTGATGGCCCAGCTCCCCCGGGTGCAGCTATTAACTTCCACTGTCAATAAATGATTAAAGAAATCTTCAACCGAGGTTTCAGCACAGAGGCTGCACACTCCAAATGAAACGCCTCAGGCTTGAACTCCCAGTCTGCTATTTTTTCCAACCCAAATGTCAATAAAAGCATTGTCAGGCCTCTCTTTTCAGGCCAGTTGCATCTGCAGATACGCTGCTACTGGGTGTAATCTGCAGATTCTGCAGACTTGACAATAGCTGCTGAAGAGTCCCGTGAAGTTTTCTCCTGAACCAAGAACTTTCTGCCATGAGAGCTTTGGAAGAAGGATTTTTGCTGTATCCCGTGTGAATACTGCACCAAGGAATGGAAAGCCATGGCTGCCTGGGTCGCTCCCATAAGGGGCTGAGCTGTGAGCACAGGAAGCAGTGAATCAAGCTGGACAGCTGGAGGAAAACCTAGCGTGCCCTGGACTAAAAACAAAAAGAGGATAAGTAGGTCCTGTCAGTCATTCTCAGTCACTGCCTGACCGTGCCAGAGCCCTGCACCTCTGCTGCCCGCAAGGTAGTAAACTCTAACCCCAGAGAGCCAAGCCCTGCACTCTCTCTATGGCTCTCATTCAAACAGGCTCCTTGGGCTCATTCATACCAAACAAGAGCCTTCTTAACAGTGTGGGGTTTTTTTTCCTTCTGGCTGTTACCACATCCCCAGGCATTTCATTCCTTGTTCGCATTCAGAAGTTATATTCCACCTCCTGGACATTGCAAGAGCTCAAAACATAAATAGGTAGTATAAAGCAAAATGTAACTTGTTCAACTGAGTTAAAATTTAGACAGCAATTAACACTTGCATTTGCAAACCCTACTACATGGCCCAAAGCCTCCCCTTGAGAGTTGCTGCTCTGGCAGCTGTGCACAGGGTAACCCAGAAAAATAATGGGCTTTATGTAGGAAATACTTGCATTTATACCCTGGCTAGCCAGGCCTGGCTCTCCCACAGCTTCACTCGCCCATCTGCATGGAAATATTTACTTCCATTCCTGACTGCTGGATTTTTGAGAGTTTACTTAGTCACAGTAATAGCTGAATGAAAACCAAGGTCTCCTCCTTCCACTGCATGCCATGACCAAAGCAGCCCACACTCCTGTGGCCAGCCATGGGGTGACATTCCTGCCAGTGGCAGCTTTTGAAGTTTCCAAGTATGCTTTTCTTTCCACTCTGCAGCAACACTAAACCATTTCCAGCATTGTTGTGAAAACAGAGCTTTGTGAAGCCCTCCAATTTTAGACTGAAACCTGAGCTTTTTAAGTTGGAGTAGAAACACACAGGATTTTCCATACGCAAGTCTTTGCTGTGCTTGATTCAGTGCAGTCTTTCCTGAATCAGGCAGAGCAAGGACCTGATGATGCTAATGCCAGTCCAGGTCTTTGCATATGCTGGGGCAAGTCACTCAGTGAGACTGGAAGGCACTCAGTCTGCTCTTTGGACTGTGATACATTTAATGAAACCACTCCTGAAAAATCAACTAAACTTTTTATAATGGGGGAAATTCCATCCAGGATTTAGCTGGGATTACTCTGAAGGTAAATAATCCACCCCCATGGATTGCTGAGCTGCACAGCCCACATACAGTCCTTCATACTGATGCCACTGAGTCCCAAGCCCTGCATTTTATTTATTTTGCACAGTAGTGTCCAGCAAGCACAAAGAACATCTCCAAATGACATGCTTCCTTTGGACTGAGGGGCAGGAGAGCCCAAAAAAGCAGAAAACAGTGTATCCCACTAGACAGCAGAGATTTTAATACATCAAACTACAGATGGAGAGCAAGATAGGAAACTCTGATGAAAGGTACTCAGCAAATTTACTCATAAAGATGCTCCAGGCAATCAGACCTCATTTTAAACCTGTTCTGCAAGAAATCCTAGTTTGGGCAGCTCCTGAAACGGAGGTGAATGTACTGGCTTGCTTAGGGAAGACAGAGGGAAAAAAAAAAAACCCAACAAAACAGTGATGCACTTTGTACAGCTAAGCATGAAAAAAGAGCATTTCATCTGTGCTTGCAATAACCATTCAAATATACTTGTCCCCGATATGGTCTGCTGCAATACTGAACCATCAATTTCATGGATCAGACACACAAAAAAAATAGTCAAGAAAGCCTCTTCTGAGCTTTTGCACTTATCTGCCACAGCACCCTGTGAGATGAGCCTCTTCTTAAGATTACTCATTAAAATATCAAGCACAGAGAGTAAGTACTGGAATGGTGGACTTAGGCATTTTGTGGGCTTCCTTCTTATAAAAAGTTTCCCCAAGGGCTCCGAGAGGAGGGAAACTCTATTTCCAGTACTGCTGGAGCGGAGTTACAAACGGCACTGCAGTTCACGTGTGTGTGTGGAAACCGAGAGCATCCCCACGGGGGACAAGGACCTCTCTCTCCGGAGCTGCGCAGACGAGGGGGGACGGTACAAGGTGCAAGTGAGGAACGATACAAGGTGCGAGCGTGGAGACCGGTCACCGGCAGCGCGACAGCCTGCGTGTGGCTTTCTGCTGCTACTGCTCATCCCATCGATTAACACACAGCGCTCAGGCAAACATCCCGGGGAAGTGCTTATCCCTGAACAGAAGTGGATGCAGCCGCTTCCATTAGGAGTGTATATGTATTTACAGCGAGGCATACGAACAGCAGTCCCACGCTTTTTAAGGCGAAGGTGTAACACCCCGCGGATGCGGTCCGTGCCCCGCAGCGCTGCCGGGGCGCGGGTCCCCGCC
>WBMY01010667.1:670402-735864 GCA_013397315.1 Donacobius atricapilla | reverse complement strand
AAAAAAAAAAAAAAAAAAAAAAAAAGCTTGATTGCCTTAGATGCCCACCAAAAGCAATGTTGGGTCCCTCCACAGTCCTTTCCGGAGTCCTGAGCAACATTTTTTGTTCTTCTCAGCACCCAATTTTCCTTTTCCCACTTTATCTGACCCTGCAAGTCTCACAGTTTTCTGGGGAAACCTCTGCCATGTTTGGGCCACCGGTTGGGGAGACTTTTCTCTCTGCTCCCCTTGATGTCATCCACCATAGTGAGTGCTGTGGGGGACACTGTCTGGGGATCGGAGACTGTCCAGGGGATTGGGAACAGTGAGAAGCAGGTAAAGCATAGCACCTTTAGAAGATGTTTTGCTTCCACCAGGAGAGGGAGAGTGGGAGCTGTTGGTCTCAGTTTGCTTCTCCCGGAGAGGAATAGACTTTGTTCTCCAGAGGTTGCTGTCTGGAGCCTGCATGTGAAAGGCAGCATCTTCCAGACTCAAAAGCAAGAAGCATTCTACATTTTTTCAGTTATCTGCTTGTGAAATTTCCCCTTTGTTTCTTTTATAAGCCTGTTTTTACACAAACAGCAGAGGCCTATGCACAGAATCTTACCCTGCCCCTGTTTTATGAACAGCCTGGGCATAATTAGGGCATATAAGATCCACTATGTACATATGCCACATATATTACCTTTCAGCCCATGCTGCTGTTGAGTAAAGCAGATCAATGCATTCAGAAGCTCAGAAATCTCCCTCTGGTCCAGGCTGTCCATGCAGCCCCAGACTCTGCTCCAGTGAGTGCAACAGGACAAACCGTCTTGGGGTCCCAGCTTCTTTTACAGCCCCTTCCTCCAGCACCTCCACTTTCTCATCCTTTTGTTAGGGGGTACATCTCTCAAGGATGCATTTGCATCCTCGAATTTGCCTCATCTCTTTTTGAACCTGCAGATACAGCATCCACAGCATCCTGTGACAGCAAGTTCACCAGCTGTGCCTGTAGGGTTTTTTTCTGCCTGCTTTACACTGATCTTCTCTAGCATTGTGTACCCCCAGATTCTGGTGGGTGTTTGGCTGCCACGCTGAGTCAAAGGCTTTGGAAACCCATCAGTGATGGCTCAGTGCACCTCAGCAAGTCTGACTGTGCTGACTGTGCCTGTGAGCACAGCTGGGTACCACAGTGCCCCACACCTCCACACTGGGCTGTGCTGCTCCTTTGGCTCCCTACGATCAGTGTCTGGTCCCTGTCACTTTACCACTTTTTCTATTTGACCTCATCCCTCCTCTTACCTCAATGAAAGTGATTTCACTTACTTTTCCTTTACTCCTGTTAGCTCTTTACCCTGTGTTGCCCTTCTTCCAATTGCTCCAGCTCTTCCAGCTGATCCACTGCAGATTGGCAGACATGGGGAGCTCCCCAAGAGCTTCAGCTGTAAAAGCAGGCCCAAAGTTATCACTGACCTTCTCCGCTACATCATCGTCCCCATCTGCCACTTCTTTACCTCTGTCATCAGCATTCCCATTGATTTCCTAGCTGCCTTTGTGGCTTTGGTGTATTTAAAGAGCCTTTTATCAGCAGCTAGAGCATCCTTGGCAAGGCAATTTACAGATCTTATTTTTAGCCCTGTTTCTTTCCTGTTTAATGGTGACCTGACATGTTTTATGGGTTTCTTTGTTCTTAGACCACTTTAGGCTTTTAGTTTTGGGTTTGGAGAATTTTTTTTTTTTTTTTTTTTTGCCAAGTTGCTATAAACATCAGTGTTTTCAGCTCACACCTCAAAACCTGGGAGAGGTCAATTTAATGCTGCTGGGAACCCTTAGCAGGCAAAGCTACCCCATCTCCCCCCCATCAACACCAGACACATGGCATTGAAACAGAGAGCATTACTGGGCTAAAACTAAAAGGCTGAAGGACAGGAAACTTGGATAAAATAGCAATTGATGACTTTGCAGTTGCCCAATTTGACAAATGAAAGTCCTCCTCTCATATGAATGACAAGATGAGGCAGCACTAGGCTTGCCTTGCTGTAGATTGTGGGTTATTGAACCACAAATTACCAACAGAATCCTCTGTCTCTAGGTTGCACCAAGGTCCAGTCACCTTCCTGAGCCTGGGATGAAGTTGAGGTGCTCCCCCCAAAACCAGCTAGGAAGGGTCATGTTCACCAGGACACCTGTCTGAATCCCTTTGACCCTCACTTGAGTTTTCCCAAACACTCTCCATACCAGGAGTTTCTGTTGGGGAGTCATTCCTGCCGAGGTGGTGAAAACTTCTTGCTAGAGAAGAGGCTCCTTTTCCCTCACCCCTGTCCCCCCTGTTGGAAGGAGTGCTGTCATTCACCTTGAAAACAGCCAGCCATCAAACTCAAGGTATGCAAGAAGTGAAAAGTCAAGCCCCTTGGTCTGCAGTGGTATCTTGCCTTCATTGTTCACTTTTACTTGTTTATGCCTCCAGCTTGGCACATCCCATGCATGGCCCGTGTAAAAACAGTCTCCTAAAGGAAACAAGGGGTGGCTTCCTCCAACAGGTAACCAGAAAAAATGCAAAGTGCTTCCTGCTTTCAGGCCTGAGAGGTGCTGCTTTCACATGCAAGTTTGGACGCTAGGCTTTGCTGAGCAATGTGTGAATGCAAAGGTTTGGCTCTCAGTTTTGAGGCTGGTTTCAGGCACAAGCAATGCTAGCAGCAGCAGGCCTGATCACCCCACCCATTTGTACCCTGCCATCCCATTACATTCCTGAGATGCAGCTCCTCTAAGGCAGCTGCCCAGAGCCAGCTCCTCTAAGACACCTACCATGCCCCTCCCCTCCCACTCCACATTGCTTGGATATGCTTGGGTATATCTAAATAAATGTAGAATGGCATATGACTGAAGCTATCCCAATATTCCCCAGCAAGTATGTGTTATAACCAGGCAAACCTCTGTCCCAGCTCCTTTAGCACTGTTTACACACCCTATGCAGACATGCCAAGCAATTACACTCTCCAGAGTGACTTTTGAATTAGGATAATGTTGGTGACAGACTTGAGGGCAGCCTCTTCCCACCTCCTCTGCAGGTCATGTGCCAGCAGGACACTCTGCTTCTCAAGGACATACTGCACCTAGGGGAGAAGATGGGTGGGAGAACCCAGGATGCAAAATTAGTTGTGGCACATCCCTGGAGCCTCTCAGCCTGCCTGCAGGCATGTCCACACTCACACTGACAAGTGAGGGCCCAACTCAGCTCCTTTCCTATGCCTACCTGGATTTTGAAGGATGGGCAGCTGAAACAAAGCATGAGTCAAGAGGCAGCAGTCATAAAACTCAACAAAGAGCTATTTTCCATGATCACATTTCCCAGAATAGTCACACATTGCTAATAGACAAACAGAAGTGAAATATCTAGGAGTTTGCCCTTTCGGTACAGAATTCCAGTCCAGATAAAAGAACTGCAGTAGCCTTTGAAATGCTAAAAAGGAGCAGGCTCACAGTGGCATCTGATAGCCCCGCCCCAGCACGGGCTAAATGAGAACTGGCTGTAGTTGAAGAAATTAGCTTTGAATTAGAGCAATGAAAATTCCTCTGCAGTTAAATGATGCAAACACCTGACTATTTTTGCTGCTTTTATTACCAGTGATAGCACATGTTGGGATTTCACACCCTCAATAAAGTTTTACTGCATTAAAGTTTCTCGTTCAGTATTCAGCTGGATTTCCAACCTCTGTTGCTTTGCAAAAGAATAGGAGATAACACTTAAAAGTCTTTCCACATGCCTCGGTAGCAGGTTACTGTTACTGCACGGAGCCAGGCAATTTACCTCAGTGAAAGACCACAATGACCATTCCGGTGGGCTGTTACTGTTGATATAGAAAAACCTTTTTATTCAGCTCCATGTGAGCCCAAGTTTCAGCCTGCCATATGAAGATCGGAAGGAGGAGGTATCCAAGCAAAAGTAGCCACCTGAATGAAGCTGAGCTTCATGACTTTTGGCCAGTTTCTGCCCTTATCCTATCCATTTTCCAGTGTCTCACCACATGCAAACTTACCCAGAGTGGAGTCTGTATGGGGTTAACAGAGTGCTGCAGACAGCAGAACCTTCTCCTGCTGCTGAAAAGTCAGAGAAAAGGGGGAAAGAAAAGGACTTAACAGAAGGATTAGAAACTGGGAGCATCTCCTTCACCGAGGTTATTGTGGGGACACACAGGGCTCACAGAAAAAGAAGGGTCAGCAGGCCACACATTAAATTGTTGGGAGAGGGAGCTTGTCCAGCTTGCAGGGCTTTTCTAGCTGGAGGAAGAATGAATCTCTCTGCTTCTTGTGGGATGCGAAGCCACCGTACCTTGCTTTGCTCCTCACGGGACACTGCTCTCAGAGGAAAAGGCAAGAAAGCAAGACCAAATCCCCCCCATCCTTTAAGCAAGGTATCATGAGTAGCTAAACCCAGCTAGCCCTGCTCCCATGGAGCCGCGCTGAGCGTGCAGAGATGCACACAGATGGTGGGGTTGGCTGAGGCCACCAAAACCTGGTCCCTTAGAGGCCCTGCCAATGGCAGACGCTGTGCAGCCAGGTGACAGCAGCAAAGGGGACAGGAGTGAACTGGAAGAAAGAAATAATGAAACCTCAGAAAAACAACAGAGAGGAAATGGCACCTTTTCTCGCCCAGCTACTTCTGAGAAAGCAGGGTCTAACTTCTTTTGCTGCAAAAGCCACATGAGAAAGATCAGGACTATTTAGGTCCCAGCTTTCAATCAGTTAACTGGCAAGTGGGACCTGGTTTTGATCACGGAGAGGCTGGAAACAAGCATCTGCATGGACATCCTGGTAACCTCTGCAGCCACGTACAGGGTTCTCTACCACTGACCCCCAGACTTGTCATTTAAGCTGAAAGACTTCTCATCTGGGCCATTAACAGCTGCCATCAGACAGAGCAGCTTGTCCAGCATTTTCAAAGGAGATCCAGCTGCACTAACTACCCAGTTCCCACCAAAAGCAACCACTGAATATTGGTGCCAATCTCACAACTATAAACGTTTTAACTTCATCAGTACTCAATTACATTTCTGAATTTCTGAGTGAAAGCTGGGTGCTGATGTAACTAGTCTGTGCACACTTGTGTCAAAACTCTGCACAAATTTTAACATAAAATAGTCTCTGGAGTTTTAAAAAAACCCACTTAAATCACTGGCAGGAACATAAGAAACCCTTGGTACTGAGAAAAAATAATGTTTAATAGGAAAAGTTAATCTGCATATATAAAAAACAAACCACAAAATACAACAGAATTAAATGATACTTTAAATGATTGCAACCTATAAATATATGTACATATGTGTGCATATAAGTATTTTATATTACTATAATGTTAATACCAGTCAACAGATAATGCACACTTTGTAAAATACAGTAAAATATAAATTCTTTTATAGACAGATTTATTGACTGTATGTAAGAAATTTTAAAAAAAACCCGAACACCAAGCTTATTATCATTCAAACATAAAGACTGCAAAAGAAAAAAAAAGCTAACACTTTCCACAGGAGCTAAAAATGTCAAATCAATGCAGTTTTGCAAGATGAAGAAGAGTTGTGTTTGTTTGAAGATATTGTATCTCGCCATTGTATTGGGAAGAAAGGCTGTGGAGAAGGTCAGACAAGTGCCTTTGTCTCACACAACCCATGTCAGCAGAGATCTGAACAGAATGCTTTCAGATGGGAAATATTGGTGGGTTGAGGAGGCTGAAAACACGTGTATCTATCTAATACAGTAAAGTGAAACAGGTCAGGTTCTCATGTAAAACAGTTTTCATCTGCCCAAAGCCGTAGTTCAAATTAAGTAAGCACAAATCCAAGTGAAGTTCTGGGTACTGATATTTTCAGCATCACACATATTGCCCGGACCATCTTCCAGAACTGAAAACCAGCAGGGTTAAAATCCTGGGATCTTGTGTACACACTCAGTCTCTTGCCAATGTATTGGCCTCATCGAAGCAGTCTAATGTTTATTGGAGCACATTAGTTCTTTTAAAAAAAGTCCTCTTCTTCTCCCTACTCTCTAACATTTTTCCCTTATTTCAAAGTTGCCCATGATTGCTTTCAAGCAGGAGTTTTCCTCTGGAAAATCTTGAGAGAATCTGCAGGTTAAGGACGTTGTCTCTTCTGCTGACGTAACTGCATTGGTGAGAGGCTGTGAAACTCTTTGCTCTGACCCAGTCTTGTGGTGGTCATCCATCCTTCTACCGCTCTGGTCACTCAATACCTGCTCTGTGTCCTAAAACCTCTAGGCTCCCGTGATATTTCATACTACAGAGAATTTTTAGACAAGAAAAGAAGAGAAATAAGGACTCGCAAAGTTCATCAAGTCCAACGCTTGCATGAATGGCTGATACAGGGTTTGATCCCACAACTTTGGTGTCATTAACCCAAACTGAGCTAATTTCAAGCCTCTGCTTCCTCCACAGCTCCCTTGCAGAATTCAAAGATAANTCCATGTAATGACACACCTCTGTTGACTAGGCTCCCCTGGGTCACAGCAGTGCAAAAACTGTTCTATATTATTCATGGCATTTCACACCTCTCCCCTGTGCAATGCTGCAGCAGCTGCAGATGCTCTGGCTGTGAACGAGGCAGCAGCAGCCAGGTGGGAGGACACAAGCCCCTGGGCATCAGCCCCAGCTTAAACTGACTGTGAATCTTGCGTGAGGCTGCAGCTGGAAGGTGCCACTGCAGCCTGTCTTGACTCCACAGCAGCCTAAAAGAAACTCAGGTGGTAGCAGCCCATGAAGCTTGCAGGCACACCTATGCTGAGGGATGAGTTTTGCCAGTGCAGACAAATATCCTATGACACAGCAGACCACTGGGCAGCCAAGCTCTTGCTTTGACCCTTGCTTTTCACATATCCCTCCTTTTGTTCAAGGATGACTACCGGGGCTTTAGAAAGGCCTTTATGAGTGCTGATCTCTGCATTGAGGAGATTTTCTGTATTAAGACAATTTTTTTTTCAGCTGCAGCTACAGTTGTTTGGGTGCCTTTATACTACTTTGGCCTTCTAGACCAAGGGAGGAGGTACAGAGGGGAGCTAAGGTTCTAACAGTGTCTGCAGCCCACAATGCTACCCTTCAGGAATTCCATTCCCACAGGACTACGTGAAACACTTACCAAATCATCATAATCCCTCTCTGGAAAACGATCTCTATTTGTGGAACGCATCTCATAGGGGTTGTTTGGCTGATATCCTGGGTTCGCGTGGCCAGAAGTGGTCTGGACCCTGGGGAACATGCTTGGTCTATCATCAGAGGTATTTATGTCAGAATACTCTGGCTTTATCAGGCTCCTCTTCTCTGGATTTTGTTTGTGTTTTGCTCTTCAGAGGAGAGGAAAGAACAAAGGAAATTTAAAAAGACTATTTAGTCTACTTACTTATTAAGTCCAACTTATCGATTTGTCCACTCCCACCTTATTTGGAATGCTCAGTCCCGTTCTGAAGCACACAACAGAGTTTTATAGCGTGCCTAGTGCAAAACCCTTATTATGAACACACAGCAATGCAGTTTCTATTCAACTGTAAGAAATATTCTTACCTGACTGAAACAATAGAGACTGCTATCACTAAACTCAGGATAATGGCTCCAAACACTGTGCCCACTATTATAAGGATGAGTTCACTATCTGGGGGGGAAAAAAAAATCAAACAAGAAATGTGTCAATAACTCACAGTGAATATTGAAAAATGAGGGAGGGAGGAAGGAAAGGTTGGAAGGAATTTATTTAAGGCTCCTGGTGCTCACAACGTTTTGTGGACACAGAAAGATGTAAATTAAGGATCTGTATTAAAGACCATCTCTATGGCTGGCTATTTTGACCTCAGCTCTAATTCCTAATGCTATGCACTGAATGGTTTTACACATAGTTATAGGCAAGGGACAGGAACAACTGGGACAATGTAGGGGTTGTTTAAGCTAGTATTGATGCTAAATTGTTTAGTTAGATGCCAAATATGCTCTTCCCAGCAGCTAGGTACATAACACAACAGGGAAATTTCTTTTTTCCCCCTAACATTTTCCTTCTATAAATGCAGAATGCTGGCACCCCTAAAAGCTACTACTTTTTTGTTATCTCAGACAGATTAGGCATTACTAGGTATTTTTCAAGACCATAGTTAAAAATTAGAAATTCTTATACTTACTGTCACTGCATTCCTCCCCAGAGTAGCCCACTGGACAACTACAGGAGAGACAAAAGAAAAAGGGGAAGGAAAAAAAATACGATCTTTAGCGTGCCTTTTAATCCAAACCATTCTACGATTCTATGATCACAAAGCAATAGTATATTTCCCCCTTTTGGCAGAAATTTCTCCACAAAATGTGTTCATTACAGGTTTCCTCTTTAACCCTATCTTAACGTTAAATTATGTACTTTGATTAGAGTGAAACAATCTGAGATTTTCAGAGTGATTGGTGATCTTGGCACTCAAAGTTTCAGGTTCCCAGTCTGAAAAATGTTAGAAGGACCTAATTTTTCTAAAGAACCAAACTCTGCACATCTGAGCCACTTGGAATTGCCACACAGTGTCTTTAACAAAAGCCTCAGTATAATGTCTGTAAGGACTAGCAACTCTATCTTCCTCCCATAGTAGTTTCTTATATTTAAAATATATCAATTTATGGTAAGAAATGTTCAATTTGCAGCAGTAATAACTACAAGAAGAGCTGAATTAACAGATATGGGGAGTGAGTCCCTCTGTTTATCCACCAGAACAGAGCACAACCAGTCACTCGCTCAGCCTCATCAGCAAACACTGTTCTGCTCTGTTCTGATCCTGAGCTGACAGAAATAAGTTCAGAGAGAAAACCAAGCAGGAACAACATAGGTCTGAAAGTTATCAGGAAACAGTCCCCTCTGATACCAGTGCAAATACTCTGAGGATTGGAGGCACGTCTTGCTCTAATGCCTGTTGCTTACTAAACACTTCAGCATAGCAGTTTCCATAGCTCAGCCATGCTGTCAGAGTAGTTTGTGTTTACGTGGTGAAGAACTTTATCCTCCTCACTGACTCAGGGTGACCTTGGGTCTCCTTGCCTTTCCTCCGAGGTGTTATGAGTGCACACAAAAGACTAATGCCAAGGAGTAAAAATGCCACAACTTGTGACACCACGGGAGTTTGTCCCCCTGCTATCCCCCTTGGGCCCCCCGATTCACGTAGCTGCAGCCTGTTCTTCTGGATTGCAGCTGACCTTGTGATAGATGTTCTTCTCCCCTACCTTTGCCTACAATACAGGAATGCAATAAAAATCTGAGTACTCACGCCACACAGTTTCCAGCTTCACTTTTAAAGTTAATCATGCATTTGCATTTTGGACCCTCTTCTTCTTTTACGCAGTACTTGTGTGCTGCTGCAGAACAGCTTTTACTGCAAGCTGTATTTTCAGGGAGAAAAACATGAGTGAATTGCAGATAGATTATTTTATTGCTCTGGAAACAAACATACACCGCCCCCCCCCAACTTCTGTGCTTTAAAGCATCAGAATGGCTTTTTTAGGACTATGTACCTATGTAAAACAAAAACTAGAATATAAAATCACAGAATTAGAAGTAATCAGGCTGTATTTAAAACCATCCAACTTAATCAGAAAGGAAATCTGGCTATGCTGCATCTTCCATAGGCAAGCAATGGCCTGAAGTTTGATCTCACAGCAGACTTGTATGGCAAACTCTATCAGTTTAGACAGGCATGGAACCACAAAGGCCTACACTGGATCACATCTCACTGGGATTTATTGTAGTCAGCTTTCATAACTTTATCATGGATTTTTGAATTATTTGTTGTTTTTCTTAAAATCTTACATCTTAGACATTTTAAAAAATGTCGTATGAAAATTTTAGTTTCCATAGGAAGAAAATAAGGTATTTTGAAGAAAATTAGGTACATCAGAGGGCTTTGGAGGGTAGCTAAAATATAAACAGAGCACTCACTAAAAGAATGAAAACAAGAAAGTAAATAAAACCCTAACAACTAACAGTTCCCAAAAATGACAGAAATCATTCTTCTCACAAAAGCCTGTCTAAATCCAGGTAAGGCAAACCTAACATTATGAACAAGGGACAGAGCCTTAACAGGTCATTGTAGTGCATCATGAGACTTCCAGTTCTTCAGCTGCCTTCAAGTAACATGTAGAATTTGTTCCCAAAATATGTCCTAGCAGAGAAAGCTGTAAGTATAGGATTCAATTTGTTCCATCCTTTACCTGTTTAGGTTTCAGTTCTTACCAGGACTCTAACAATGTATTTAAGGACTTGCCTACTCACTGGTTTCAGTGATGATTCTATCAAGTTTTAATAATTTAGTCTACTGAAATAAAATTATGGATTTGTTCAAAGTGAAATGTGAGGTTGTGTTTCTATGGCTTTCTTCACAGGATGCTCATTCCCTGATTTTTAGAGGTCAGCACGTTTTCCCAGCATCCTTCTCAAAAAGGGATCAAGACAGGGAATAAGCAGGTCAGCCTTTCAGGCATACATAAAGCAGCGAGATTCTTACCTGAACAAGAACGATCATCCCATTCTGTCTTTTCTAAATCAGGTTTGCATTTGCATTCTGGAAACATGCCCCCATCACACACTGTGGTTTTCGTATCACATCGATAAATATCACAAGAGTTTGCCTCTTTAAAAGAGAAACAGGGAGAAAACCTGAATACCCTTTCATAGAAAGCAGTGCATTTTCCCAGTAAATCATAAACCAATTATTTAGTAATTCAAAACAGAAAAAATTATAAGTCCTTTTCTTGGGACATAAATATTGTAGGCTTTCAGACCAGCCCTTTTTTAACTCCTTGCTCTTTACCAGTTAAGGTCCTGTTTCCATCACATCTTCTGACCTTCTGTTTCTCAGCCTCCTACAACTACCTCCAAACCTTCCTGGCTCCAGTCTGTGAAAAGGGACATTCTTCCCCTAAGTTCATGTTCTGAAAACTTTCTGATTCACCTTAAAAAAACCAAAACCTACAGAGAAAAAACATAACTATTCTCCTTGTTTTTTCCACAACTGAAGTGTGAGACCCAGTTCCCATACAATTCTAGAGAGATATAAACCTTTATGGGCATGCAGCTCATTTGATGAGCAGCATTAGTATCCTGTTTGCCCAGCATGTTGCTCTTTAGATCCATGTCCTTGTGGTGGGAATGGTTTAAAGACCTCAGTGCATGTCATACTGTAGAGGGATGTGACTCCCTGGTGCCTTGGGAGCTCTAAGTGGTTTCCTATTTCCTTCTCATGGCTGAGGTGGATACAGTCACCTTTAGAGACCAAACTCAGGCTTTAAGCCATGAAATGGACTCTTAATTATCAGCTATGCCTTTTAAGAATGCTGATTTCAAAATAGGAACTTATATTAAAAAAAATAAAAAGAGAAAAAAGATCCTTATTTTAATTAGAAACTCTTTATCCCAGTATTACGCCTTTAATAATGCAAGACTTTACTGGTTTAGATCAACAAATCCCTTAGCTCAGTAGCTAATCAGTGACCCCCCCATTTCAATTATCATGGCTTATTCTGGGAGAAGTCTAAAGAGAATTTCATCCTATTTTGCCAGTAAAATACTGGCTTATTCTCAGAAGCACAATATATATCTGAATATATTTTATCTTGATTTTTCCCATTTCTTAACACTCAGCAGGTTAAAACCACCATGCCATTGCTTACTAGGGAATAACTATTTTCCTTTTCTTATTTACACAGGAAGTGGGAAGCCTTAATAAGATAAAAGAGCCTAGCACTTAATGGTTGAATCTTCAAAACTACCCAAGACTGAACATTCAGCTCCTTAAAATCAACAAGGCTTATGATTTGTTGGGCTCCTATGCCCACAGAAATCTTCCAACCAGGTTTTAAGAACCTCTATTTCTACAGATCATTACTTCCCTAGCAAGGAAGTACATACCATCATAGGAATAGACATAGGGCTGGTCTTCATTCTCTATTGCAAGTTTAACTGCAGACTTAACTGAGGCCTCATCTTCAGGTGAGTTCTCCGTGAAGAGATTTGTCACTGTTACATTCAGCAGAGCAGATTTGCTGCTTTCTCTCTGAGGTCTGAAAAGGACAGATAGTACCATTTTAAAGTTTCACATAACCCATATGGATAGCAAGCTAGATGGAAAGATGAGAGAAAATTTCTGCCAAATCTCCCTCTCTCCCCCAATTTCTTTCTTCCCATAATGTAAGTAGTTGCCAAGAGACCTGAAAATGAGCGTAATTCTTGCTCAGGGATATATTAACAGCCATCTTTCCAGTAGGTCCAGGTGTAAATAGGTAGCTGCTGGATTTAATGCTAACAACGTTGCTCCTTTGTGTGCTGTTGATACACAACTGGCATTTTCTAACTGGGTTAACCTCAAGCCATCTGCAGTGTGGAGAACCTCTTCTGTTAGACCCTAACTTACACGTGCTTCCATCAGCCTGTGGTGTCATCCAGGCATGATGTGGGGAACGCACCCTGAAGCTTGGTGAAGATAATTCAGGGTATGACCACAATGAATGCGGAAGGGTCTGTTTGTGATGTAGAGGTATCTGTGCAAGGTACACACTGTCTAGGTTGGGTTCAGCTCACAGCACCTCCCTGGTGTGAGGCGGAGAGCAGCAGTGACTTCCCTGGTCTTCAGCTAAACCTCGTGCTGCCAGGATATGCACACAAATATCCTTAAGTGGCAGATTGCTGTAGTTCCTTGAGGCGTTACTGTGCCCCACGTCACAACTGCTCTGCTGGAAGTTACTGCCCCCACAACTCTGTTAGAACAACATTCTGCTTAGCTGCTTAATCCCTAGGGTACACTGAGAGGGTTGATACTGTGTGCTAGCATGCCAGGTTTTGCTTGATGGGGGTTAGGAAACACAGAGAAGCTGGCAGAGCTCTGGGGACAGTAACCTGTAACAGACAGGGATGGGAAAAGAGAGACATCTTACAGGATCTAGCTAGACCAGCAGGAGACCTATGCCAACAGTACAGTCACCACAACCCATTCAGTAGCATCTTTGCTCAACCTGATATCAGGAGACACCAACAAATGCACAAGAAAATTCATTTTCTGTGCCTCCTGTAATGAGGGTGTTTTTTAAATGAAACTGGGACTTCAAGCTGGGTAGCATGCCCAGCAGTCATAGGAACCTCAGGGTTAACTGTTAGAATTTCAGACATGTCAGATATCACAGGGACTGCTAGTTACAGCACAGTGCTGTGTCCTACATGGTGCTAGAAGCAGGACATCCAGTGTGGAGCTGCCTCAGCCAGCCCACTTCACAGACACATTGTGGTAAAAATGGGGCCAGCATCCCTCCTTTATGGGGAAGCATTCTGAGCTGAACTCACCCCATATCTTTTATTGAACTGAGAACTTCATGGGAAACAGATAAAAATGAGGTATATGGAAGTATGTACTGTGCAAAAAATAAACCAGCAAACTTACCTAATTTCCGCGATGACAGTTTCTATATAGCTTGGTAATTTTTTGAAGGCCTTTTTAAACTATAAAAGAGAAAGAAATTGAAGTTCAAGGCAAGCAGAAACATAGACCAAAATCACATGAACCACTGAGGCTTCAGCGGTAGAGTTTTAATACAGAATATGCTACTATAACTACAAACAAAGTAAGGTGATGTGTTAAATCCACCAGGCAAGGTATTGCAGAAGAGGAACAGTGGGGTGGTGCTGTAGAATATGGAAGAACAGGGGATATGGGAGGGCAGTGGAGGGATGGAGAATGAACGTCTGGCAGTGCATTAGCGTTAACTGGCTGATAGTTACAGATACCCCTGTGCAACCTCATCGCCTTGGAGGGCGTCTCCACAGCACCCATCTATGTACCAGTAGGGGCAAGAGGGAGAAGTCGACCTCCTCACAGATGGCACCTGTCCCTGAGAGGCAGTGAAGTGGGATCAGCAGGGACTGATCTTGTGGGAAAAGCACTGATGGAAGCATTGGGAGCTGAAGAAAAGTCACTGCTCTCCCACGTGAAGCAGGGAACAACGAGTGGAGGCTGCTGCCTTCAACATCCACACAAGTAGGAGGCACCATGAGAAGATAAGATCAGTTCTAACATCTAATTCAACTGAAATATAAACTATCCATCTTTCTTTGTAATAAAATTCAGAATATTTTCTATGCTATTTTCACTTTTGCATTCTATTATGTATCTATTTTAGTCCTATATATGGTGCTCTTCTGTAGCCATATCATGAAAAAGTGCTGGACAAAAAAATTGAGAAAATATTTTTTAACATTCTGGAGGAACAACTCTTGGTCGCTTTCTGATACAACATTCATAGTAAGCAATATAATAATATACAGAAATTGATAACCATTTTTGAAGATTCCTGATTAACATCTGGTAAATACTTTTTAATCAGATATCTGGTATAGTTGCATATCTGTTCTTCCTTACTGCCAGAAAGAGAACTAAGCAAATCTGCTTGTTTCAACATGGCAGAATAAATTAAACTGATCATCTTATTTCTCCAGGAAATCTATTACCATATTTTATATATAATCATAGAATTATAAAAAAATGTGCAGTATCCATTTCACTAATAACATTAAAATACTAATACTGGTAGAATTATGGAAGAAACTTATTTTTCAGTATTTACACAGCTGGACAGCCATTTGGAAAAGTTTGTGCCGTGTGGAATCCATAATTTTCTTTTAAAAAATGGAAGTTGTTCATTTTTACTCATACCACTGAGTATTATTGAGCCTTCAGCAAACAGTGGAGATCAGAAACTCAATAGGCTGGAAAACTTCACTCAGCCCCATTGTTTCTGGAGAGGGGATGGTGAAAGATGCAGAGCAATTTATGTGAGAACTCCCCAGAATAGAAGTGGTACTAAAAATGCAGATATTACTTCAGGGATTCCCTTCACTTCAGCAAGAGCATGTGCTCATCTGAGGGCAAAGGTCAAGTCTTTTATAAATAGGTTTAAACTACTCTGAAGCATTCTTTGAAAGAAGTAGATCTCTTGTAGAGTGGAACTTTTCTAGGTCCCACATTAAAGAGAGTACGTGTCCTCTCTGTCTGCATGATACCCAGTATAGCATTAAATATCTGGGGGGAAAAAACCATTGTCACTTACAAATTCTGATACGCTGTTGAACACCTCTTCATACTCCGTGGAATTTACAGCTTGAAGACTATCACTGTAAGGTGCTCTCACTGCAATGTTTGCTGGGAATACTTTCCCTGGAATGAGAACACAGAGTGTAAATTGGAAAACACTCAAGAAAATCCAGTTTCACCCTAGAGTTCTCCAGCCTTCAGGGATGGGGAAATACAATGCAGAAAAAAAAATTAGTGCTATTTTTCTTACACGGGAGGGATCAGTAGAGGACAAATCAGTCACAATGGGGGATGTACTTTGGCTGCCAAGGAAGAAGGCAGGATCCTGTGCCCAGCCAATCTGTCCTGATTATGAAACTGAATAACATTAAACTGTCAGCATGGCCTGAAGCTAAAGAGGTGTTACAGGATTTAGTGAGAAAAAATGTTTATTAAGGACTCCAAATCTGCAGCTATTAAGTAGCTAATGTTGTTGACTGTGGTTTACAGAGAAGGTGATTCAGAATCGACCAGCTTCTTAAGCTTTACTAGTAAATTTCTGAATCCTGCTTGCTGATCCTTAAATAAGAAGCCCTATTTTCTCACATGCTTGGCCTTCAGAAGCATTTCAGAGATGCATTTCAACAGGACTCTGATGGGTGTTTAGCAATGGGGAAAATCAATCTGATTGTTCACAGGTTTGTTTTTAAGTTTGGTCCTTTTTAAATCATTGCCATTAATATCGATGTCAGGTTTGCACTTGCATTTTTTTCCTGCTTTTCACTCATTCTAATCTCCTGCACCCCTGACAGAGAATTTACCTTCTTTTCCTAGAACATTAAACTCTTTGGCTGACACTGTTTTGTGAGATAGCAATCTAGGTCATTGTAGGAGTGGCTGTCTGCAAAGCAAGAAATCACTCAGCAGTCACTTTCCCAGACTGATTGTGTTTTCAATTACAACATGAAAACAAGCTATATGGGAAGCAAAATTCATCTGAGCAGGTAGCTAAAAGCATTGATGCCCTTCTGCAACTCACCTTTGTAACAATTCTTATTGTCGTAGTAGAATCCATATTGGCACTCACAGGTATAACTGCTATTTAAGGAAATACATGTAGCCCAGTTTTTTCCACAAGGATCTCCATGGCAGAAGTCCACTAATACCAAGATGAAAGATATTGATATTAGGATTTCTGTGAATTTCTGCAATAGCCAGTTCATATAAATTAATTCATATATTGAATAGTTCATATATACTTCTACCAAAGGAATCTACCAGGTATGTTTTAGAGAGTGTAGATGCAATGGTAGAGCATACAGCTATATCTTGCTTGTTTAATGTAGAGTAAATGTTTTCCCTACACAATCCAGCAGGATATCACGGTGAGGACACGGAGTATGGCTGAAATTCATTATCTGTCATATTGAGCATTCATAGTTCAATTCTACTTAATACAACTAAAACCAAATCAAAGGCAGAAAGAATATCAAGGCTTGCCAAGACCAGTGACTGTTAGAAAGACAGACTACAATAGCCTGTGTGTCTTTAATACTGCACTGGTACATTCTTGCCTTATTATGATAGTGTCATAGCATGGTCCTTTACTGCAGATACATTAATAAAATGTGAATCCAAAGTGAATCACAATAATATATTTTCTCAGAGTAATTATATATATTCTGTAAGGTTTTAGAGTATGTATTTTATATCTATACATAATTTAAGTGGTTAATAAGTAATTAAAAGTTATCTTTCTATGCATCTTATATATAGGATGATTATCACAGTTCTCTTCCAAGACATCAAATTCTGTTTTTCACCCTGCCTGGTTTTTTAAACTTCCCTCCTAAGTACATTTTCATAGATGAGACATTTTCTGTGAAATGGGAAAAAAAATAGGAGTTCTCCTTCATACCCCATAAAATAAAAAGTAAAACACTTAATGAATTTTCATTTCCTATAAGGTTCATCTCCAAATATTTTTTCCAGAGAACCTAGCGAAGCCAAATTTTTTTTTTCCTGATGCAAAAGATCATAAGCAGAAAGCAACAGCAATTCTGAACTCCTCCAAACACATTCGACTTGCAGCAAGGGCCCTCGGGGAAGAGTGGTGGGGAGATAAAGCATTAAATGGAGACACTTTACCTACACTGGAAGGGCCTACTGGGATGGAAGACAGTGGGGTATGGAGTGCCCCTGGGACAGACACATGCACGGTTCCCCTGGCACAGTTCCCCACACCACAGAGGGCCCCAGCTCCCTCCCTGCCCATGCTCCAACAGCCTCAGGCACAAGACCCTGCAGGGCCAGGTCAGGGGCTGGCCTGGGCACTCTTTGCAGGGATCCTCTTGTATCCCTGCCAGCTGGAGGCAAAAGCACCTAGCACAAAAAGAGCAGCCTCCTCCAATCTTCCCCAACACATTCTCCTTGCAGCAAAGGCCAGCAGGAAAAGAGAGAAGAGTGGATGATATTCATGGCCACTGTCTGGGCAGCTTTGTCTCTACTGGAACAAGAACATGGGAAAATCCAGGCAGGGGAACTCCTTCCTCTCTGAGGGGGCCACAGAGCTACCTGGGACCTGGTTACTCCAAGGTGTCCAAAGAAAATGCTGCCCTGAGCATTTTGGCTCCTTACCTGCAGGCGGCTCAGGAGTTGTCTCATTTACAGTACTGTTTTCTGATAAAGGAAACAGAAGAGACATGACAGCATTGCCGAGCATTGTGTGTTCAATGCTAATGGGAGAGGAACTCAGGGAAACCTGGGCATAGAAACCCCACCCTGCTTGGGTATCTGCAGAGCTTCCTGGAACCTGCTTACTCCAAGCTGTCCCCAGAAGGGGAAGCTGGAAAGCTTTGCTCCTTACCTGCAGGTGTTAAGGTTGGTGTCTCTGTTGGCTCAGGAGCTGTCTCATTTACAGTACTGTTTTCTAATGAAGGGAAAAGAAGCAACATGTCAGCACAACCAGCATTGTGTGATCAATGCTAATGGGAGAGGAACTCAGGGAAACCTGGGCAAGGGAACTCCTCCCTGCTTGGGATTTGCAGGGCTCCCTGGAAACTGGATACTCCAAGCTGTCCCCAGAATGGGGAAACCTGAAAACTTTGCTCCTTACCTGCAGGTGTTAAGGTTGGTGTCTGTGTTGGCTCAGGAGCTGTCTCATTTACAGTACTGTTTTCTAATGAAGGGAAAAGAAGCAACATGTCAGCACAACCAGCATTGTGTGATCAATGCTAATGGGAGAGGAACTCAGGGAAACCTGGGCAAGGGAACTCCTCCCTGCTTGAGATTTGCAGGGCTCCCTGGAAACTGGATACTCCAAGCTGTCCCCAGAATGGGGAAGCCGGAAAGCTTTGCTCCTTACCTGCAGGTGTTAAGGTTGGTGTCTGTGTTGGCTCAGGAGCTGTCTCATTTACAGTACTGTTTTCTGATCAAGGGAAAAGAAGCGACATGTCAGCACAGCCAAGCATTGTGTGAGCAATGCTAATGGGAGAGGAACTTAGGGAAACCTGGGCATGGAAATTCCTCCNGCACTGCCTGTTCAAAAAGCCTTGGGGAATTCTGTGTGTAGGACAACCACTGAGCAGGTAGGTGCAGTGGATCCTTGTGGGGCTGAGCAGCCACATCCTTGAGCACCCTTGCCCAGCCTCTTTGCTTTCCCTGCCTGAGATGCCTGTGTCATTTAATGTGTCCATCACCTCTTGTCCCCAATGACCAGGATCTGAGCATGTCCCAGAGAGGCAGTGTATGTTCCCCAGCCCAGCTGTGCTCCCTGGCTACAGCGTTCTCAGCCACAGGCACACACGTGTCTCTATGCAGCAAAGATCTCTTTGCCTGCCCAAGGAAGCACACGGACAGGGTGAGCAGCCAGAGCTACTCAGGGTGCCATCAGCCAGTGTACAGCCTGCACCTCTCCACTCCCCGACAGAGGCCTTTTGGCACAGGATCATTCAGGTGGAAGTCAGAGGCACACAGTCTTTCCCAGTGCTGGGCTATGGTGATGGGGAAGGGGGTGCTGGCAGGAGGGATGGGATCATGCAAGCCCACCACAGAGGAAGAGCTGAGGGACTGGGTAGGCTGCTCCTCCTTCCTCAGGGTGATCCCAGCAGGAGCTTTGACCCGCCTGGCTGGGGCTCCCCAGCAGCAAGCTGGGAGTGGAGGATCATAGGCAGGGTCTGCTCTGTGGTCCCCAGCCATGGCCCATGGCCTCTCCCTGCTGGGCTGTGCCCCAGATCCCTGCAGATACAACTCCCTGCAGGGCCTGGTAAAAAGCTTGCCCTGGGCTTCCTTTGCATGGATCATTTTGTATCCAGGCCTGGTGCAAGAGGCAAAGGCACAAAGCATGATAGGAGCAGCCTGCTCAAATGTTCCCTGACAGATTTGCTTTACAACAAAGACCAGCAGAGAAAGATGGAAGAATGAAAGTTATTCACAAAGAGGATCTGGGTAACTTTGTCTCCAATGGGAGAAGAACTTGGGGAGACCTGGGCAAGGGAACTCCTCTCTGCTTGGGTATCTGCAGGGCTTCCTGGGACCTGCTTACTCCAAGCTGTCCCCAGAAGGGGAAGCCAGAAAGCTTTGCTCCTTACCTGCAGGTGTTAAGGTTGGTGTCTGTGTTGGCTCAGGAGCTGTCTCATTTACAGTACTGTTTTCTAATGAAGGGAAAAGAAGCGACATGTCAGCACAGCCAAGCATTGTGTGATCAATGCTAATGGGAGAGGAACTCAGGGAAACCTGGGCAAGGGAACTCCTCTCTGCTTGGGATTCTCAGGGCTCCCTGGAAATTGGATACTCCAAGCTGTCCCCAGAATGGGGAAACCTGAAAACTTTGCTCCTTACCTGCAGGTGTTAAGGTTGGTGTCTGTGTTGGCTGAGGAGCTGTCTCATTTACAGTACTGTTTTCTAATGAAGGGAAAAGAGGATACATGTTAGCACTGCTGAGCATTGTGTGATCAATGCTAATGGGAGAAGAACTCAGGGAAACCTGGGCAAGGGAACTCCTCCCTGCTTGGGATTTGCAGGGCTCCCTGGAAATTGGATACTCCAAGCTGTCCCCAGAATGGGGAAACCTGAAAACTTTGCTCCTTACCTGCAGGTGTTAAGGTTGGTGTCTCTGTTGGCTGAGGAGCTGTCTCATTTACAGTACTGTTTTCTGATGAAGGCAAGAGAAGAAACATGTCAGCACTGCTGAGCACTGCCTGTTCAAAAAGCCTTGGGGAATTCTGTGTGTGTAGGACAACTGCTGAGAAGGGAAATGCTTGTGGATCCTTGTGGGGCTGAGCAGCCAAATCCTTGAGCACCCTTGCCCAGCCTCTTGGCTCTCCCTGCCTGAGATGGCTGTCATCTAATGTGTCCATCATCCCTTGTTCCCCAATGGCAGTGCTTGAACACAAGGACCTCACACACACTGTACTGCCCCAGTGCTTTATTTGTTCTTTATGGCCACAGCTGTGTCAACCAAAGTTGTCACTTCCAGAAGCAACCAGCCTCCTTTACGGTTCCCTGCAGGATCTGGTCATAGGATTCCCCTGGGCATCTCTTCAGAGATCCCCTTCTATCCCGGCCTGATGCAGGAGGTAAAGGTGCCAAGCACAAAAGGAGCAGCTTCCTCAGCTCCTCCCCAATGCTTCCTCCTTGCAGCAAAGAGCAGCAGGGAAAGACAGACTTGTGGAGGGTTTTCACAGCCTTGACCTGAGCACCTTTATCTCTCCTGGGAGAGGAACTCAGGGAAGGATCTGTGTGGGCTGCAGAGCTCCCTGGGACTGTTCCCAAAAGGGGCTGCCTGAGGGCTTTGCTCCTTACCTGTAGGTGCTTTGGTTGCTGTCTCTATTTCGTCAGCAGTTGTTTTAGCAGCAGCTCCTGATGAAAGGAAAAGAAGAGAGAGGGCAGCAGTAGGGATCTCTTTGCATGCAGGACAACTTATGTACAGAAAAGCGCAGGGGGAAATCTGTGTGAGGCTGAGCGGCCACACCTCTGGGCAGCCTTACCTTGCCCTTTTGTTTGTCTTCAGGCCTTGTGTGCCGTTGATCTTACTTTTCTCTCATAATCTTTCTCTCACACCCTGCTCTTGGACTCCACCTTGCCAGTAGCAGGTTTGTATCCTCCCTGCCTTTGTTCTCCAGGTGATTAATGCGGAGTTGTAGGCTCAACACACGTATCTCCCTGCAGCACTGGCTGACAGAGCAGGCTCTGAGGCATCCCATCCACGGGCACACAGCCTCTGCACTCAGCACTACTGTAGCATCCTTTAAAATTCCATCTATATTCTTCCAGAACAGTGCAAGAATGACTGCCTTTGCTAACACACACTCCTGTGCTGTAACAGATTCATGTGGACATGGGCTGCAGGCCATTTGTGTTCCAGGAATGCTTCTTCTGCTACATCAGCAGCAGCAGTATCAAGACCCTCTTTCCCTTGACTACACCTCTACGCATTTATGACAGATAAATTATTTTTTATTACTTCCCTGTCATCATTATTTCTGAATAAAGGGAAACCTCACTGATACCATGTAACTGGTGAAAGTACTTCTTCACACTTTGGTTTCAGCCTTTTTTATTATTTTACTCTCCGAAAATATTTTAGTTATTTATTTTTAAGTTGATGGGCTTTGCTTTATTTACCCTATGTCATTCTCAACTCTTGATATAAAGAATGAGTTCAGGTTTGAAGGGTTTGTTTTGTTTTTCCTAGCTATAGGAAGAACAAATAATAAACCAGTCTTGCTGATAAATGTGTGATACTGACAAATGTCCAGTTTGGATCATGTTATCTACCTTTAATCTGAATTAGTTAAGTACTATTATTAATTAATTGTTTATGAGTTAGGAATAAACTTATTTATGTGAATGCTGCTGCAATAATAATTTTATCTAAAGCATTAATAGCATTCAGCTGGCTAAAATGCATGTCATTATCACACTCAGCACATCTCAGCAGACATTTGAAAAATAGATCCCACTTTTCTAGAGCGTTATAGGGCTTTGCAAATCCAAAGTGAGGAAAATCTACACTTTTTTTTCTGATGGTCAATGTATCTCACATAGAGAAGGCATATGCAAAAGACAAGTAATCCATTAGCCTCCTCTAGGTGAAGGGGAAACAAGAACAATTGTTCAGCTCCCTGCCAGGTCTCCTGCCTCCACTTCTCACTGAGTTCTATAAACAGCATTATTTGTTCCCCAGTTCATGTAAATGGCTATTTTTCCTATAACCATGGTAATATGAATCTCTGCAGGCCACAAGCAATGGTTGTTGGAACAACAACCTGTTACAGAGCTAGTGCTTTTTTACAACTGTTAGAGCTGGGTGGCTGTGGCTAACCATCGTCCAGGAGTACCCTTTGGACTCAGGAAGAACAGCATCCATGGTGCCAGCAGAGTGCATGAGCTGCAATTGAACCTTGTCCATGGGCTTGACAAAAGTAACCTGGGCAAAGGTGGCTAATTTATGGCTCCGTGTGCCTAGATCTTACCTATGTACAGAAACAGGATGTGTTAATGGGCTTGGGCATTACCACTGTGATAAAGAAATGGATGTTACCGCCAAGGTGGTAAAATAGCAGAGACATCTGGCTGCTGAGCAGGGCAGGGCCTTTGCCAGTACTATTCAAATGGACACATCCTGCAAAGTTTTTACAATGTTGGCTTAGAATGAAAAAGGTTTCTGGGCAGATCTACCCTGATGCAAAATCTGATCAAGTGAAAAACAGGTGTTGCTTTCAGTAAGTCTTGGCACAAGATTTTTCACATCTTGCTGTTACCTACAAGCCTCCAGTCAGAACACCAAACAACTGACAATCTTGAAGACTTCTATGCTTATGATCTACAGCTGAAAATTGGTCTGCAACACACTGTGGATGTTATTAGAAATACATCTGTTCATTCACAGTAGTCAACGGAGACCCACAACCGCCTGCCACCACTGCAAGCTTAACAGGTCTTAATTCGGCTGATATCTCTGCAATTTTATCATTGTATTAGCTAGGAGTTCCTGTCTTTTCACAGCTTCACGTTGCTACAAAATTCTTCACACAGATGCTTTACTTTGGCTAATGTCTCCATTTCCCTGGATATCGGGAAAAGGCAAGCTTGGCTGTAGGCTCTGGCCCACAACAACTAACTTTGGCACAATGCCAGAAAATGTACTAAGTGGATTAAGGAATATCACCTTTAGTTTGAACAGACTGTGATGCAACCCTCTTGAAAGCTGGTGGTGATGTTTCCATTAATTTATTTCAACAGGAAGGAACAAAAGCTCTGTGAGCCAGCTCAGGAGGAGCTGCTTTCCAGACCGGTTGGTTAAAGAGCCTCTGGCCAAAAGGGTATTGGAGTGGAACAGTTGCACCTTTTGTTATGACTGTAACAGCTTGAATTACCTGGGTTTAGTATGAAAGTCCTGAAAACTGCTCATGGAATAGGCTTAATTAGGTTAATCATAAGCACCAGTGATTTTCCATTGTTCTGCAAACAAGGAAAGCCGTTGGCTTGCAGTGACATCTTTCATCATTAATTAATCAAAATCTAGACATGCTGAATTGTGTATCATGACTGGCTTCTCAACAGCTGCTGAAAGTACTAGAAAATCCTTTCACTGCCACACAATAGCTGCCTTGATAAATCACAAAACAGAAGATAGTGGTTCTTACCTTTCAAAAGGCTCAACACCAGGCCGAGCCACAGAGCGAGGAACACAGAGCGTCTCATTGCCAGGTCTGTTGCCGCTGCCACTTGCTGCTAAGCCTAAGAGAAAGTGCCTTTCTCTGCTGGCGTCAGCTCATTTAAGGTCCCAGCCACAGGTAGAGAGCTCAGCCCTGAGCTGACGTCATGGTGGCAAGTGGCAAATGATAAATTCAAGTGGTGTTTTTCTTCCTCCTCAGGCTGGGAGGAGATTTCTGGATCTGCAGCGCACTTTCTTTAAGTCATAAAAACTTGAGATCTGTTGACACAAGGAAGTTACTGCTAAATAAGCTGACATGGGAACTGACGGGGCATCAGCTATCCCCTGCCAGCTTTCCATACCAACACCTTCCATGCTAATTAAATGAAGGGTGCAGTATAATCTGTTCTTAAAGTGGAAGAGGTGACCCCATCACAAGACATGCTAATTATGCACTTGGAAAAGAGTACTTGGGGTCCACATACTCACTTCCCATGCAATAAATTACCAGTACAGCTAAGCTTCATTCCTCAAACTCCTATTATTTTTTTCTTATAAGCAAAATCCTATGCCAAAGCACTTCTTACTGCTTAACAGGTTAAAAAGAAACAGAAAACACCTGCACCTTTGACATCAAAGAAACAGGACTGACGTTGGCCCTTCTGGCAGTGATCATGGCTGTTTTGTTTGCTGCCCTCTTATGTGTGTTGGAGGCCCACTAAAGTGGTGGATGAAGAGAAGGAGGAGCAAGCGGGACAGCCATCAGGTGTTTTTTGTCTTTATCTGAGTGGCAGCCTCCCTTTCTTGGGAGGAAGTATATTCCTGCCAGGGAGACATTTGTAACCAGGGATGGTCAGGCTGGAGCACAAAGCCTGCAGCAGATCTAGAAATGACAAAAAGCCCAGAAAGCTGTGAAGGAAGTAGTGCCGCTGTGATGCAGGGAAAATTAGTTGGAGACTGAGATTTTTTAACACTGCATTCCAGGAAGCTTCTGAAATGGCCACTGAGAGACCAAGATGGGAAAAAACGTCTCTCTGGGCAGGATTTGGTTACCCCAAAGTCTCTTACTTTTAGCTGCCTCCCCTGTCCAAGTTCTGCCGTGTTCGTTCTGCCTTGTGCTCCAGTAAAATGCACTGCTTGAGATCAGCCGGGCCAGATCAGTGATTTCCAGTTCCTCCTTTTCAGGCAAAGGTGCAATTTCTCTCATTTTGAAGGTCTGAGTGACTGTATCCTGCCACAGCTGCCAGTAAAATCTTTCTCTGAAGTAAGCACAGGTTAAGCCATCATTATCAGACAAAAGAAGGATGAACAACCCATCAATGTATCCCCTGCAATGCCACTTCTAATGGCTATGGAGCTAGTCTCCTCTGGCAGACCCTACTGCCAGCAACACAGGCAGGTTATGAACACATTACTGAATGCCAAGTAACAGCCCAGTGCAGTAAATGCCTCTCCCTTCATCTGCTTTTGTTTGATCTTCTGTTTTAAGAACAAGAAATGCAGTCTTGGGTAATCTCCTATATTGAGAGGGTGTATCAACTTGAATGAAGGAGGGTGAGAGAGACCAGAAGTATTACTCAAGTCATTCCTGAGCTTAGAGTTGTCTTAAACCTTTAACTTGCATTGAACCAGGAAACACTGCTGGCTCACAGACAGCAAAAATGGTTGTGTGCCTCTCTGCTGGCACAAGGAATGAGCGGCTTTGTCCCTCAGCGAACCTGCTCAGGATGCTGAGCCTGAAATGTGGGAGGGTTTGCCTATGCCTTCCTTTGTATCTCTGTCCTGATGTCCCTCCAGTGCAACCTGCTTCCCATACCTACCCCTGCTCCCCACAGTGACAGCCTGGCAGACCCCCTCTCCCTCTGTCTGCTCCTTCAGGCCATGTTGGATTCAGCTCTTGCCCTGTTGCTGCTCCCTCCCATACCCATTGCCCATCGCTCATTACTCAATTCCTCCAGGCCCCTCCTTAAAACTGCTTTGCCAGGAAGCTGACAGAATAAGAGAAGGAAATGCCTGGAAAACGTTTGTCCCCAGTGCCCTGTGCCTACCTGCTTGACCAGTGTCCAGCCTCTACGTCAGCCCACTACCACCCTCCCAGCTTCAGGGGACATCCAAACACTAACCCCAAAGTCTTGTTAGAATAACATATTTCAGTGCTGTGAGCCCCAGATCCCAGCAGGTGCTTCAGGTGGGAATGGGTGTGCAGTGGAGGACAAACCTGGCTGTTGGAGAGTGGCAGAGCTGTGTGTCACCATTCTCTGGCAATGTCCATCTCACAGACTTACACTCTTCAGTCTTCATGATACACTCTGATTTTCCAATGCTGCCTCAAGGTGCAGCTAAATTAATCCAGGTCTTAAAATCTCCCTGTTGGCTGTAAGCAAGTGCATGGGACCAAAAGAACTCCTCAACCACTGAAAATGAGGGCCAGGTCTTCAGCAGGTGTAAATGATGCAGTGTTTCTGCCTACACTAGAGACTACTGGTTGAGTGTGCAGTCCTGCACATTAGAACTGCCCTCTACAGTGAATGCACATCAGGAGCTGGTGTATTACCTATATTTTTAAACTTTACTTCCATTCCTACCTGGTTGTTTATTATGATCACAGTTTTGGCAGTGTGAGTCATTTGCAACGCAAAAGGCCCCAGTTCCTCCAGGAAATAATGCACTGAACAGACATAAATCTTCACAGACTGGAAGTTTTCATCTCTGCTTGCCCTTCCCTGTCCATTTTGTGACACACCAGTGGTCACAACAGGCTCTCTCCAGGAAGGAGGGTGACAGGCTCTATATGCCCCATTGCTTGGTGATTTGTGGGGGAATTAGTTATAGAGATATGATGATTTATGAAAACAGACACAGAGAATTAATGAAATAGGAGAACTGATACCAGTGAAATAGCAGCTCTGCTGCACTTACCAATTAAGTCATTAAGCACACATTTAGACCATAAAAAGTTGACTGTTACTCCAGACAGACTCACACAGCCACAGCAGTTGTGACGTCCTGCAAGAAACTACAGAGAAACTTCCTTTGCAGAAATAACTCAGTAACTTTCCAGAGGCTGTAAAATCAAACTCTTGTGTGTCAAAACTCAGATATGACATACAAGAACACTGAACAATTATTATGGAATAAAAAATATGCTATGTTTAGTAACAGTAGCTGCTCTATTATCAATACTTGTTTATGGCAGGAAAAAGAAATACCAGAGGTAAAAGGCCTTATCTATCTATTAGAAAGGGCATGTAATCAAGAGGCAATCACGCTGTCAGAAGACATAAAGTAGGCAAAATTATCTTTTACAGCTCTTTCTGTGCGTCAGCTCAATACTTTTTTTTCCTGAACACTTTTCAATCATTTTCCTTACTAGATTCCTGTACATTTTGCTATTTCATGTAAATTTGGTTCCTCTACTGTATATAATATATATAAGTAGAAATACAGGTTTTAACTAACTAAAAGTTTAAAAAAAAAAAAGCTTCAGAAGTCTAAATCAGAGGTTTAGCTATGGATACAGATTCACATATAATCAGGGGAAAGCAGATGCTCTTTAACTTTTCAGGTGGCTCCCAAGAATTTGAGGGCACACTCTATGGATGCATTCAGTGGTCTCAGAGTCACTGGCATGCAAGTCTGAAGAGGGCAGGGCTGTTAAATCATGTTCTTGTCCATAACCCCAAAAATCTTTTACTTAGTCCCATGGAAATGTTGTGACCCATGGTTTTACACTGTCAATTTCCTAAAAGATACCAACATCACACAGACAGTAGAATAACGTGAAATAGTCTTGGTGAGCGATCTCTTACCCTGAGGTGGGCTGCTCTCTGTGTCTCTTTTCATGGCTACTGGGGAAGCCAGATGGTGTGTTCAAACTGGCCACGTAACTTTTCATAGAACAGATGAATCTCACCTTAGTTCCATCTGATTGCTGTCACAGTTGTACTGCTCTGGAGCAACACAGGAAAAAATTGCCCCAAATGAACCTAACTGCTCCAGATGCTCTTCCACATCATGCCTCTTCTCAGCAGCCCGAGTTGGATTTGTGTTCATCTGGATTCAAGGTGTCCTCCTTCTTCCTTTGAGGGACACTCAGCTGGGTATTCTTCACTGTCCCTGGTGGTTTTTACTGGGACAGGACTGATCTCCTGGTGGTCAGGTCCAGGTCCAGGTGCCCTGCTGCACCCGCCTCCCCTGAGGCTTTCCTCCCCTCCAACATGCACTCACACACGTAAACACACAACTTTACCAATTCCAGCAAAAATTAAACTGAGGAAAAATTAAAATGAGACTGAGTTGCTTGGTGCCACCAAGATAAATGTATCAGAACACAACTTGAATTTCAGCTGAGCAGAATTTTGTTTGGCAGAACTAACAGAACATACCCATTTCCTCTCTGCTTTTCAATTTAGTTATTCAGTCAGAAAGCATCATCAGAAGAATAAAAGCAATTTCTTTTCTACGCAATTTCTTATTTTCAGATTACATGTATAATAATAATTAAAACCACCTAAAAATTGCATGTTTCCCTTCACAGGCAAAGCTAAAGACCATAAAAAAGCAGGGACATAGTTTTATGTTTTATTCAGTGTTTTATTGTATCTTTTTATGATACTGACTAGAACGCCAGATTTAATAATATTGGATGCAAGTATAAAAATAATCCAATCCTTAAAAATTATATTTTGCTACTACAGTACTGTATAATTAGTGAAGGCTGAAAATATGATACAACTTTAAATAATACTGGTTTGGAAAACATCCTCAGAACCCCAGAGATTTGGAAGCAAACATTCACAGATAGAGGGAAGGAGGTGGAGCAATGTCAAGAACATAAAGCAGGTTTACACTCAGGCTGTAAAGAAGCACAAACAAACACTGAAAATTTATCTTTTGAAAGAGAGGTCACAAAAGGTGAGCTTTACTACTGCAGTCTTAAAAGCTGTTCAAATAAATCATTATGATTTTACATACCAAGTTTCACCTTCCACTAGGAGAAAGTCCTGTAGAATTTAATGGGCTGAAAGCAAATGACTGAGTTTAACAGAATTTCCTTTTTAAAAGGGAGGTTGTAAGTATCTATCCTGTTGAGCTTTTTTTTTTTTTCTTTAAAGTAAACTCATCCTGGCAGATTTTATTGAAGACTTTTTATGTCCAGTGAATTCTATAGCCTTATTCAAGAGAAGTGATTGGTGTTTACTGTATTCCACAGGACTTTTTCATATAGGATTTTGCAGACCTGGGGGCTGCCTGCTGCAGTGATTAACCCAAGTTAAGACTCCCATCACTTCTAGAATTTCACTGAAATAGAGACTGAGTGATTTAGCATTTAAATACCAGCTTGGAGGAACATCAGATAGCCTCTCTAGGTGTTCCCTCAACAAGGATATTATGCAACACAGACTAGACACAGAACAGGTGTCATCCCACACATGACATCACAGTACTGAAGCCACACTTCTGTAAAATAAGTAGGCACATTCTTTTCTTTCTTTTTTTAAAAATTCTAGTACTTCTTACTCCTTTGTGAATCTCTCTCCTGCTTTTCAATTTCAGTACTTCAAGGGAATGAAGAATTAAATGTACATTGAAATGGTCGCAAACTCTTTCAAGCACATAGGACATGCCCCTCCTGAAACTAGGAGATTTTGCTTAATTTCTAAAGGGACAGGTAAGAATGATCTGCAGAGCAGCTGATATGTGTGACAGCAGGAAGCATCTCTACCTCCCTAGATATTACATGATAGGAAACAGGCTGGCTGACCAGTAAAACAACTACACAAAATTCACATTCATTCTCTTCCCAGGAAGCTGTTTCATGTCTTGAAGCTGTTTTGTTCATTTTCACATAACACAGGTCCTGCTACAGTTATAATTATGCTTTTAAAAAAAACAGGTACAACACAGAAAGGCAGAAACAGTACCACAGAAATAGGCACACAGAGTCATGGGAAAGCATGTACTACACACAGGTGACCCTGGTGGTGGAGTAATTCAGGCTTAAAAAAAAATTCTTTGCAGTCCATGGGAGAGTTACCCCAGTCACTGTAATGGATGCTGGTTTACATCCTTTGTGTGCAAAGAGGAAAAAACAATAGTCAGCATAGGAAGAGCACTTAAGTAAAATGCATCCGTTCTTGTTAATTTAAGGAAGAAAGCTAAAGATTACTATTAGGGAATGAAAATTCCAGCCAGATTTGGAATGGATATGGCCATTGACCAGCGTGAGACAAGTCCCAGGAAAGCAGCTTGGCTTATCTGCAGCACGTCCAAACTCACTTTGTGTTCTCTCAGGTCCCAGCAAACACCTGCACAAGTCTTGGCACAAACAATTTCACAATAATAAATACCTCTCTCTAACTGCAATTTATTGCTATTTTAAAGCCTTTTACTACACTCCAGTGTGGAGGCAGATAACTTTTATAAGACTGTTCACGAGTGGTAACTCACTACATGACTGTGCCAGTGGGTCTTATGGGAAATGGCACAAGAGCAATGAGATTCATTGCTCCTATAAAACCTAACACTTCCAATGTGGGGGAAAAGGGCATCAACCTGGCCTGCATTTTCCACTTATAGTCCAATTCAGTTCTGTGAGGTTTCAACAGTATGAAAAAACTACCCTGATTTTCCCAGTGCAGCTGAAAGGACTGGTCAGGGCAAGCAGCAGGACACAGGAAGATTGTATGTTCAAGACACCTTTTAAAAGATTCCTCAAATCTGTTTTGCTGGAACTGCCTCTCCTATGCTGACCGTCAGGAGTATTTTTGTGGGTAAGGTGTTTTGTCAGTATAACTGGCAGAGCACCATAGCAGCAAACATATGCCTCTCACAACTTTTCTTGTCAAGCCATAGAATTCGCATTTTTTTTCCAAATTTAATTAAAAATACACCCACACAACTGCCCAGTCCTTGCTGACTGCTCCCCCCAACTTTCCACAGAAGCTAGGAGCAATAGCACATTTATGAGCAGTGTTGGTGTAGTCTGTCTTCCTTTCCCCACATATGGCTGAACCACTTGCATTCTCCATACCAAAATCATGTCACTTCCCTGTTATCCTCTCCGATAGTGGAGAGTGACTCCCCTGGCAAAAAAATCCAGTGTGCTCAGAATTTTCAGTTTGGGGTAGCTAGAAGTAATCTAAAGGAGAGATGAGAAATAAGCTGCATGTATTTAGACATCCTACAGCGAGTTAGGTTGCGAACTGAGAAGCATCTGATTTTGACAGTGTGCTTGAGGGCACATAGAGATCATTCTTATACCCAAGAGGAGTAACAAGCCCCACTCCACTGCCAAAGGGTGCTTTGTTTCTGACAGACACAGAGAGGATCCTGGTGGCAGCTTTAAACAGAGACAACCTGCACTGAAACAGGCCACGTCCCTGGTGTGGCTGGGCAAGTCTGTACTGCTGGGGTGAGGCAGTGAACACTTACAGTAAAATAACCATCATAAACTGTGGCACTGCACAGTGCACTGCACGCAACCCTACTGTCCCAGTGGAGCTGGGAGCGGGTGGTGCCTGGCTGAAGACAGAAGCACTGCAGCACAGGTTGCAGCTGGGCTAGTGGAGACCCAGGGCCTGAATCACCCCAGGTTGCCTCTGTCACCTTCATAAAAGCTTCCTGGAACACTGTGGGGGAAAGCACCTGCACTCATCTGGGTGCTGACTCCTCCTGCCTAAAGCCCTCTCTTGTCTGCTGGGCAGGGCCTCCTAAGACATCCAGAGAAGGTGTGGCAGATCAGTAGAGACCCTTTTCCTCCTCTCCTGTGGACTGTGTATTGGCTCCTTGACTCCTTTTTCACTCAAGCTAAATAGAAGTTCAGGCTGCAATGGATAAACCCTCATAAGAAATGCCCCAATGTTTACCTCCATTGGCAGAGAGAAAATTTCAGTGCAATAACACTCTCTCTTTCAGAAAAGCCCACGTTTTGCTGTCCTCACTCAGAAAATCCTGCTGGATTTATTGAAACTCTTTCTCTCCAGATACAATTTAAGAAGAATTTGAAGACTGTTAAGATATTAAAATTAATTACTTGCAAGCTTTCGTGTGCTCTCATTAGAAATAGTCCTCAATAGAAATCTCAGTTCCACTCAAATCCCTTGCAATGTGCTGGGAGATACAGACCAGAAGTTTTGTTTTGTGCAGAAGGACTGATCTGCAATTGTGAGTTGGCGTGTCATACTTTGTCCTTTGTACTTGACACGCAGACGTTCATCTCCTGGTCTCTGAACTCACCAAGCCTATAACACATCTTTGCCTGTAAGCATGGGCCTAAATGCTGCCCCATCTGAGGAAATGCTGGCGCATGGTTACATCATGGGATTCTCATCATTGCTGGGACATCTCCGTATCACAAACTGCTTTACTAAAAAGGGACAAAGTCCAGTGCTTGTCTACAGGCTTTGGATTTAGATTTAGCATGAATTGCATCTTCCTCTTTTCTTTTGTAGCAAAGACATAACTCTGCTCCATACCAGGGGAAAGGCAGTCCCTTTCTGTCCTGGATGAAAACTGATCAGCATGGCAGGGAACAGCGAATTCCTGTGTGTTGGGCACTGTAAGTAGAGCTTTCCTTAAACACAGTTCCTCAGGCAGCTGTACTTCCCATAAGCATGCATTCCTTGCCCCCTAGAGCTGAGATCAGAAGTGTACTACCAGCTGCAAGGCTGATTATGGATCAGACAGGCATGAAGTTGCATGCATTGTCACCAGAAATTCATGTAAGTGCAAAGGATACTGCCCTAGGCATCCATAAAGCTCTGTTTTTCTGCAAGCTCACACTGCTGCTTCTACATAGAAGACAAGAGCTGAGGCATAAAAAAGACAGTGTCTGTGTGCTATGGCTGGTGCACTGAACTGTGCTTTCTCAAGCACCTTTCCTGCCTTGAAGTTTTGAGAAAACAGAAACAACTGTGAGCAGGGACCAGAAACCTCTAAGCCAACACAGCTAATAATTGCCTGTTGCTTTCTGACTTCCCTCTGGATACCTGTTACTGACATTTGATAGGGAACACAACAGGGAACAGCCTTCAAAGTGCTGGGAAACGATCTGGGAACTCACACCATCTGCAGGATGCAAGCACCTGCTCCCTGATGGAGCAGGTTTGCCTCCAGTGAGCAGCTACACAACACATGAGCATCCAAACTGCTGTCCTTACTTGGGGTTAGGCACTTTGGGGGATGCACCCCATGATCCTCAGTGCTTCAGTGAGCTGAGCTACCTAGTGAACTTACTTGTAGGCACTGTGTCTTTTAAAGCATAGTGGGGGTGAAGGGAATATCAGCTTATGTACACACCACAGATATGGTGGCTTAGTGACTAAGGAACTGTGCTATTTGTTATCATACAAGCAGCCACCTTGAATTAAAAGCCCGTTCACATTCAAGAGGAGAAACTGCATCTGGACCTTATATCTACACAGGTTTGGATGACTCAGATTAATAGTGCAGTAAAGATAAGTGGTAAATATACTTCATTATATTTAATTATATTTCCTGCATGTGAGTCGGGGCAATCCCAGGCACAAATGCAGGCTGCTGGAGAATAGAAAGTAGCCCTGAGGACTTGGGGTGTTGGTTGATGAGAAGCTCAACATGACCCAGTGATGTGCTCTCACAGCCAAAACGCCAATTGTCCTGGGAGGCACCAGAACCAGTGTGGGGAGGGGATTCTCTCCCTCTATTCTCCCTCCTAAGACCCCACCTGCAGTGCTGTGTTCAGTGGTCCTGTAAGAAGAAATGAGGCCAGAGGAGGCCACAAAGATGGTCAGAGGCTGGAGCACCTCTCCTATGAAGACAGTCTGAGAAATTTGGGCTATTCAGCCTGGAGTAGGCTCCAGGGAGACCTTAGAGCACCCTCCAGTAACTAAAGGAGGCCTACAAGAAAGCTGGAGAGGGAGTTTTCACAAGGGCATGTAGGGATAGGAAAAGGGGAAATTATTTTAAAGCAAAGAAGGTAGATTTAGATTAGTTATAAGAAAGAAATTCTTCATTATGAGAGTGGTGAGACACTGAAACAGGTTGCCCAGAGAAGTTACCCAATCCCTGCAAGTGTTCAAAGCCAGCTTGGATGGGGCTTTGAGCAACCTGGTCTAGTGGAAGGTGTCCCTGCTTATGGCAGAGGAGCTGGAAAAAGATGATCAGTTAGATTCCTTCCAACCCAACCCATTCCAAGGTCCTGTGATTAGTAAGATCCCTTCCAACACTCACTTTAGGTCAGAATACAGTCCATGAGTTTCAATCTGATCTTTGGTGAGAAATGCAATAACTAACATTCTTCAGCTTCCACAAACATGAACAAACACATCTGGGTGAGGAAACTTGCCTGGTCTGAATCACTTGAAACTAGGATGGAGGAAAGAAAAACACTTCAACATAAGTGATCTTTGCTATGTTAGGATTGCAAGCATCATGTTTTTCTCTTCCTTAAATGCAACTGACTGCAGTACTCCCTTTTTTCCACTGCACTGAAAACCTCCACAGCTCCTACAAATTCAAGGTGGGCTGTGAAGGTTTGAAAATATATCCCACCTTCAGTGCCAAGAATTCAGATTCCTCTGCTCAGCCAAGGCTACAGCATTATTACTCCTTCACAGATTCCTCATAAAAAGCATTCTGAATCCACAGCTCATCTTCTTCTTCCCTGTGAGTAATTATTTAATATTATATTGCTGTGTCTACAGCAAATACAGCAAAAATTTAAATCCTTGCAGGGAAACAAAGCCCCAAAGGATCCCATATGGAAGCACCATGATGGTGTGTAGTGGCATCACTTCTGAACAACATTGGCTGACAAAACAACAACATTGCCTATATACAGAAGGTTTTCAAAGCAGCACAGAGGAACAACTGTGCCTTTTTTCCTCTAAAATTGCAGTGGTGTGACTAACCCTCTTGCTCTCCTTGGAGACAATCAACCCATGAATTCAGCCAATATTGCCAGACACTGGGCTTTGGCAAGGACCCACAAGTCTGGAGAACTTTTACCAGTAAGAAGGTGAGGGCCAGAATACAAGCCAGCTTCCCTGTTGTGCATGAAGCCGAGAGCAAGGCAGTGGTCTAAAAGGGAGTGGACAAACTTGTCCGACCAAAAGCAGTTGCACAGTGAATATTCGCATGAAGGCTGGCTAGGAAGACAAGCACAGTCAACAGTGACCAAGATCTGTAAACAAGACACTCCCCAGTGGTATTCAATGCAGAGTGCTGGGCACAGTTCATCTGCCTGTACTGATCCATGCTTGCTCATGTAGTGCGAAGGGTGAAGAACGAATAAGGAGTACATGCATTAGCTTCCCTCTGGGTCTTCTAGTGATGTGCTTCTTGAGCCACTCCCTCCTCTTCCTCCTCCTCTCTGATGCTCAGCAACTGTGACCGTCCCTCAGGGCAGCAATGCTCAGCATGAAGTTCAAAGTCCTTCCTATTAAATGGGAAGAGTAAGACTGATGTGGCCTGAACTACCCAGGAGATGGATTGTACCTGGGGATTAAGGGCCACACAATTGTGTCAATCTTCCACTCCCTCTCACTCTCTGCTAAAAATAGTCTCTTCTTCTGGTTTCATCACTAATAAAGGATGGATTGTATTGTCCAGGGTAGATGCATGAATGTCGAGATCCAGGCAAACCAGTGTAGGGAGGGTAAAGTCCATTTCTTTCCAGTTCAGGATTTCTCAATCCAGTTGGCTGTATTAGCAAAAAAAAAAAATAAATTAAATAAAAAAAGGTCTTATTCTCACACTCAAATCCTCCTTCAGGCACAGCCTTACCACAACTCTTTGCTGTTGGTTCAGTAGCTAGAGGGAACAATGTGATCTCTAATGATCTCTATAATCTAGAACAATTTTTGCTGTATTGCCTGAAGGGATTATTATGATGAAATCCAATTTAGACATCTGGCCAATGAACAGACTTGATGTTTACCTGACTCTGCCAAGTGCAGTCCAAGTACATAGTTAATTTTTAATTAGAAAAAAAAAATCTACTGCTGAGCACAGGTATTGAAACAACTCTCAAGGATATCATCCCAGAGCCATCCGTAAGGAGACAATCCTAGAAAATCTAAGTCCCCTGCTTTGAATATTACCTTCCCACTTCTCTCCCCTTTTACCATAGGTATCTCCTCTCCCAGTACAGACCCTTGAATTATATGTCAAATACAAAATGATCTGACCTTCCTTTCTCTTCCCTTCTTGTAACTAAGTAAATCTCCTGGGGACACTTGGTGGAGGAACGTTGATGTCTAAGATCAAAACTGTACAATCTTTTCACCCAGTGAATAATATGAAGCCTGTTGGTTTAATCTGTTACAGAGTAGATTCATGCAAAACCCTCAACACCAACTGATTGCTAAAAAGTTTCCCTTTCTAGTTTCCAGCATAATGAGAGTCTTTAAAAAAATTAGGAAATGCATTTTCATTTTCAAATATCTCATTCTTAGTGGAAGCATGAAAGAGGATTATTTGACTCCATGCTGTGCAACCCAGTAAATTTGCTTACTGAAAAACTTAAAATATAAGCCAGGAAAAGAGTAATGCTCTCTGTTCTCTGCTCTGGAAAGCAAGGAGTCCAGAATGTGTGATTTGGATGAGATCCTACAACTTTCACTCTCATGAGTAATCCACACACACCTTAAGTACATGTTGCTGAAAATGAGTGACAGATGATACAGCAGCCCCACAGCTCTGGATACAGCCATTAGCAGATGGTACCAACGATGACGTAACATCTTGTGCTTGTGTCTTTCTGTGCCCTACACAGCCTATTATTCCTTATTCCCTCAGAGCTGAAGGGATGCTCCTTATGTACCCTGGCGAGGGAAGGAATGGAGGAAAAGAGGGATCCTCAGTGACCAGCACCTTCCTATTTTGGGGCAAATTTCCCCAGACAGAAGTTTCAACCTTCCACTTCATCAGTGAGGGTGGACAGGAGAAAACTGCTAACAGAGAACCCTAGCAGTTTATCCAAAACCTTTAACTGTCCTTCTCTACTCTAGGATTGGGATTTTTTGGCATTTTTACCAAAATATTCCCAGACATTTCCTAAGCATTCTTCCTAATGACATCTCTTTGTGATATTAACCCCAGGTAATAGCTAGAGCCCATAGGACTCCTGATGCCTTACTGTCTGTGGAAGACATTTGCTTTGCCCTTTTTATCATGCTGGAAAGGGTTCTGCACTTCCAAAAACAGAGGAATATCTCTTTCCTGTACAAGGCACAAAGGGTTAAAAGTTAAGCTATGGATAGATACCGAATAATACACATCTGTCATCTGCAACAGGTTCTTGGTGCTTCCATTCTCCTGCATCTCGATGGTCTCTCTGCCCCACTCCTGTGCCCGGGGATTCTTCGGATATTCAGCATAAGGTGACATCTGGAAATCCCCACTCTTGAAAATCAGTTTACTTATGTCATTTTTATTCTTCCTGTTCATAAAAGAATGAGGGAAAGTGAAAACTTGCAACTTATCCTGCTATCTTATATACACTTCTCACATGATCTCAGGAGAGATCATTATTTGATGTTATGAATCTTGTCTGGGAACAAAGATCACCTCAGAAGGACTATAGTCCAATCTTCTGCTCTGAAGCCAAGTTAGATATGAAATCATGTCATGCAACTCAGCGCATTATCTGGTGGGATTTGAAATCTCCAAAGTTACATGGCAACCTCCCTGAGCAACCTGTTCCACTCTCTTACTGCTCCCTTGGTGAAAGAATTTTTCCCTACATTCAGTTTGAACCCCTCCTGTTCTAGCTTGTTCCAGCTATGCCCCTTGTCTCTTATAAACATGTGTGTTCATCTAAGTCGATGAAAAAATCGTGGAAATTGAGGAAGAAAAACATCTAGGAGCCCCCATGCTATTAACTATAGCACTTGTAGGCACTATATTAATTCCTAAGAAGGAAGACCTGCAAGTAGCTGGCCTGAGTGACACCAAATGTCCCTCCAGGACTATAATGTTGTATGAGTGGACTTTGGTGACACTTCCAGTTCAAAGCAGAGGAAGTCACATAAGCTGCCCAAGGCCAGGACTCATAAGAACATCAGTCCATCCCTGTGGAGATCTCTGTGGCCACCTCATCTCCTGGCTGGGGTTTGCTGGCATCCCCCTGGCTCAAAATATGGGGTAACAGGGGCACAACCAAACCACTGCCTCATCTATATTACTGACAAATCCAGTTGTCAACTTTATCAGAGAGCTTTGAAATCCTAGATTTGGGGACTGGAATGGTGAGGAGAGGGTGTTACTGCAAGGCATTCCCTTTCAGATTACATAAATCATGAAACAAAGCAAGCACATCCAGTCCAAAGCCACCTGCTGGTATGGGAACGAGGTGCATATGTGTGTGAGTGAGAGGGAGAGACACACAGAGTGAGAGCACATGCAGAACTTGTCCATAAAGGTAAATGAAAATAGCCTTAAATACACTCAAACACCACTTGAGCAATGGCAAGTAACCTCTCCTGTTGCCTAAATTGCTCCTTTCTACTTAGCTTGCACTTTTGGAGTCTGCTTCCTGGCTTCAGAGCCTTACAGCTCTGCATGGGAAGGACTCCTCTGCCTCTCCATCCTTAGAGGACATGATTTCCAGGTGTACCTTTAAGAGACACCCAGTCCATTGTTTAGCCTGGCTGCTGGAGAAAATAAATTTTAAAATTCTCCAAATTAAAGCACAGTGTGATATTTCAGGACCTCTGATTAATCCATTTGCTTAGCTTATGTTTTCACCCATGTGAAAGGTGGACTTTTTGGTCCTTAGCTATCCTATGTTTTAGTCCTGAAGAGCTCACACGTGGAGCTCTGAGTGTGGTGCAATCCCCTGGGAGGACAGCCTGGCCGAGCAGAGGTACCTACCGGCAGCAGGTGACAATCAGTGCGATGCCCATGATCAGCAGCAGTCCCCCTCCTGCAGCTGCAATCACCACCGTGATGAGCTGATACGCTATAGACAGGAGAGACAGAGGCTGAGAAACAGCGGAGTGGTTTTAAACCCCAGTGTAACATACCCACAGTCCCCAGGCAAAGGGATTAGCTGTTTATTTCCCACCTTCCCCCCGCCCCTGTAATCAATATAGCCTCACTTTTTCAAGTGAAATAGAAACAAGTTCCTTTTTCCCTAGGAAATAGATTATATTCACTGATAGACCAGAGTAACTCAAATGGATTCACCTTCAAATATCTTGCTTCAAGAGTGCCCATTATATGTGCTATCCTTACAGACTATACAGAGAAAGGAAATCTCCTTTTCTTAGGAGATGACATTAAGTCAACTTTGTCAAAGAAGGTCCACAAAGTAACTTCCAAGAGAAAATGAAGAAACAAAAAGCACTGAAAAAAGCAGCGTGTACCTACTGCATTTCAGACACAGTCACTTGCAACTACTTGTTTCAAATCTCCTATTTCTGACACTGTAGAAAATAAAAGAAATGAAATCTGGTACTCACGGTTTCCACAGTTGAATCCACCCAAGCCAAAGGGGCAGCTGGGAACAGAGAACAGAGGGAGTTTCAGCAGCTCAGTTGTGCCAACAGGCCACCAGAGCAAGGCTGGTGGGGTAGGAGGAGGGCAGAACAGTCACCATACCTCACACAGGTCTCGTTTTCCAGCTTATATCCATCTTCACAGGCTAAAAGCAGAGAGAAGGGCCGTGAGCACCGCGCAGCGGAGCCGGGAGGGATTTCCCAGCACCGCTTCCACCACCCCAGGGGCCCGATGGAGCCGCGGCTGCACAGCAGGGATGAGAGGCCCTTTGATGGGGGGCTGGATGTGCTCTGGGCTGGGGAAAACATCGTGCACTTAAATTCACCTCCCACTGGCTCCGATGGAACCATTTCAGGGCTTCCAAGCAGAGCCGGTTTGGAGCCTGGCACAGGGAGGGCTGCTGGCAATGTAATTCCCAGCAGAGCTTCTTCTTGCCCAAATGAAAACTCACTGCACGCTTGTACTGCTTCACACAAAACAGCAGTGTAAAAAAAACGGCAAGTGCCTCCAGTTTTCATTTTGAAAGCCCATTTAAACTATGCTACTTTAGCATTGGTACATGTTATTAATTACTTCTAAATGCTAGTACTGGAACAAGATGTTATGCAAACAGTCAGGGTAACCCAAAGTGGTATGCTAATTTTTTTTTTCTCATGTCACCTTCTTTTCTGGTTTTTCAAATTTGCAGCTAAATCAAATTTTGAGATAGCATATTTTACAATACAGTAGAAATAAGAATTATTAGGTCTAAATAACTCAGAAAAATATTTGCAAAATCTTGGTGAAAAACTGGAACCATCACTTCAAAATAAAGTAATTTCCATGCTTATGGACAGCTATCCTAATTTATCTGAGGAAATTACACTACCCTTCTGATGAACAGCAAAGGACATGCATTGGACACACAACTACAAGGTTCAAATTACTGGTAAGATCACTGCTTTTCTCAGCAATAGTCCCACCGGAGCTCTGGCAGATCTGCTGCCTTTCACAGAGGAAGTGAAGGTGGTCACTCCAATGCCTGGGAAGGACAGAGTCACTTTGGGCAGAGGGACAAGCCAGGGCTAGCACAGGCAGCAGCCATTGGGGGTCTGCAAGACATCACCCACGAATCTGGAAAACCCCTGTAGAACATCCCACAGGGAATTGTTTCAATGAAAACAAAAATGCTTATGAATTTTTTGCCCCTCTCAAACACTATTTGCTTAAAACTGTCACAGAATTTCCCTAAATTTAATTCCAGTTTCAAATCAAATAGTTGGACTGGAGCTACGTTTCAGAGAAACACCGAAGACTGATTTGAATATTTTCAGTGACGGACAATCAACCACAGCACTGGGTCAGAAGCTCATGACCTTAATTTTCCTCAGCCATTAAAAACATTCACCTTCTTTCTGGTCTGAATTACCCTCAGTGTCAAATTCCAGACTTTGGATGTTTACTTATTAGATTGAAAAAGGTTATATGATCAGATTTCTCCTTACCACCACCAAATCACTCCTTTATCTTTAATAAAGCCAAGGCCACTGAGATCTTTGAGTCTCCCTAATTATTGCAGCTTTTCTCTGAACACTCACAGCTTCTCTTTGGCCCTTTTGATTTCTACTTCCCAGAAATAGATGTTGCAAGCCCAGGGATAACAAAATTTCCCATCTTCTGCCTACTTCACATCCTCAGGATGTGTGGACATGGAAGAGTGCTGCACTCACATCACTTCTGTGGCTGTAGACACAGACTTGCTATAGCAGCTGGCACCAATGATGGTGGAGGGCTGATGTCCACAATCCCTGGACTTGCACATCTTTTTTTGCCCTATATAGCCCCACTACTCCTTCACCACCTCCTCATTCCATTTATTTTTCCAGAGCTGGGGATGGGGAAGGTGGAGCTTCATTACACAGCTCCCCTGCTGCATCACACTGTGATGCTTTTTGTACTAGATATATTTTTCTGCCTCTAGGATGAAATTTTTTGAAGTAAAGGAAGAGACCAGAAGTAACTGTGAAAGAGATAAGAGCCTCAGTCAATAAACAGCCAGGGAAAAGATAGTAAATCCCAAAGGATCCTGGCCTGGCTCATTCATCTCTCTGGAGCATTTGCAAAAGGAGACTGGAAGGGTAGCTCCTTTCACTTGCTAACAAAAGCAGACTGAAAACATTATGGAGTGAACGCTCTTACCAAAGTGAACCACAGGACTGGCAGGGGAAGGGAGGGAGGCATCACCTCGCAGCTCACTGGAGTTGCCTTCTCTAATGAGTACAGCAGCCCCGTGTGTCCCAGTCCCAGCTCCAGCCCAGCACCTGCATGTTGGGAAGGCCTGCAGGAGCAGGCAGACAGCTGCTGCAGCCCACCCTAAGCTCAGCCCTAGCCCAGTAATGTGTGTGAGGCACATACACCTAGAGCAGTCTCGAAGCTGGAGCTGTGCCATGGGCAGGAGCAGCCCTAGGACCCCGCTGGCCCGCAGCTCTCAGGTCAGGAAGATATAGGAGAAGAAGAGAGGAAAAGCAAGATCCTGAATATGCATGTCTCTGTCTTACTTAAAAACTTGGTGCTTATGTATTTTCCTCTCCTCCCTGTGTCTTTTCCTGCCACTTTGCTTTCTCCTTTGGCATTTTTCCTCCTCCTTTGAACACATTCCTGGGAGAGCTCTCACTGTCACACTCACTTGGCAAGATTCCAAACACAAGCAGTGGACAGAGGAAAAGCCTAAGTGCCAGGGGCCAAGCAAAGCTATCAAGTTGTGCTCTTCAACCTAGGATTCCTTTGCCTTCCCAGAAGACACTTAGGGGTCTCTTTAGAAACTTGCTTTCCTTCTCCTTGCTTCACTCTGTTCTAGTGAAAATAGCATGCCCTTGAAAAGCTGGCATATTTGTTGTTCTATTACTGAAAGAGCCCTGAAGATACTGAGAAGGCTGAAAATCAAAGACACTGAACAGCACAGCAAGAGGTACCCTGGCCAACATCTTGGAACTCCTGTGGCTCAGAGGCGCAACCCTTCCCTGGCCCACAGCATGCCTTCCCAAGCACGTCCCTGAGGACAGATGCTACAAGGAGGACAGAACAAATCCTGTGGGTCAGGGCAGCCAATTCTCCCAGCCTTCCCACGGGGGAGACCGGACAGGGCAACACAATAGCCACTTCCCTCTTTGCAAATACTATAATTGGAGCTACTACACCACATTTTCACAAGCCACAATGAGGGTCGGTTGCTCACGAGACCTCGGTTCCTGTTTAGGCACTGAAAGGGCAGAGATTTTCAAAGAGGCTGGTATATTGTATGCTATATTTAACAGCAAAATAGCCCTCAATATCAAAAGGGGGCCATAGCTTGGCTTTTGGAAATGCCTTTAAAAATGCCAACCACCTGGCTGGTCCAGATGGGCACAAGTGATAATGAAAATCTGGCATCTTGTCAGAGTGGCACCACACAGTCAGTGCTGCCCTCATGCCTCTGCACTAAAGCCTAAATCCAACGCCAACCCTGTCCCTCAGACACTCTCAAGCTGATCAATAAAATGTTTCCTACTGACAGCAGTGAGATGAAGGTGGAATTAAGGCCTCACTGTTTATGGATAAGGTTTTTATATTTTCCACAGCAAACAAATTTTGTAAGTATGGAGTAATCACACATACGACCTCTTAGCCCTCTGCAACCATCACATCCAAGTGCTTTTCAGGTATTAATCTTCACTGCTTGGAAAGAGACATGAACAAGACAAATGGAGTAACTTTCCCTGGGTCCCCACTGCCCATGATGGAACAAGAATTGGGTAAAAACCTCCCAAGTTTTAGCTCAGCTCCTCACTCACTACATAAGCCCCTCTCTGACTCCCTGGGGTTGGTGGAGATGCTCAGTATTTCCCAAAAGAAATCCAGTATTTCCCAAAAGAAATCCTTCCTCCAACATACAAGATGGGGGGAAGGAAGGAAGGAAAACACAAAGGGAAAGGTTTTGTCACAAAGGAGCCACAGAGTGAAGGAGAGGCAGGGCCATGACCTGACATGCAGAGATGCCCCTCTCTGAGCTGTCCTTCCCAGAGCCTGTAGCACATGAGTTATTTCCAGGCACATTTTTCTCACTCTCAGATTTGGAACCAACAAAATATCTCTACTTATTTCAAGAGCAACCCATCAGGCAGTGCCAGAAGCAATATATTATCACTACTGCAATTGTTATTGATATGTCATCAGAAAACTGCATTTCTTAAGAAGCCTTACAGCAACCACAAACTAGGGAATGGACACCCTGATCCTCCAGAAGTCATTTTAAACACTAGCATGTGTTGGGAAAGTCTTTACTTTGTTTAAAATGCAGCAAAACCAGATTTGTTGATCTGAGGAGTAGCTAAAAAAATAATGCAATCTTTAAGCTTAAAATTTCTATTTGGAACCCAGCTAAAAAATAAATTCATAATCATTTTCAAGTACAATTTTTTAAAATGCTGATGATATATTAATATAAGCTTTTGAGTTGAAAGCACTTCCCCTAAGTTCACGGAGAGTTCAAACAAAATCAAAACAGGCAGATACACACGTCATCTCTGCTCTGTGCCACTGAACTGGAGCCCAAAGCAGCCAGGCCCCTTTCTCCCTCTCCTCAATCCCTGTGACTCACAGCGTGCTCCAGAAAGAGATAATATTATTCCTAGAGAGAGACTGTGTCTTCAGTGTCTGCTGAAAAGCCCCCTAACTAAATAAAAGAAACTTGAGCTACTAATATTTATTCATAATATTGAGGGGTTTGCATGCACAGCGCTACATGCACACACTCATTTCCACTGGAACAAAAATTTTGAGGAAAATTCAGGCAAAATACACCACATAAAGAGCAATACCTCTGCAGGAGTGGTCCATCTTGTTGTATTTGAAGTACCCACTTTTGCACTGGCAGAGAGCGACTCCATCAAAGTCAGTGCATTCTGAAGTTTCCTTGTCACATTCAGGGTCTTTCTGTCTGCACAAGCTGCCAGCTGTTGGGAAGAGGTGGCCAACATCAGCATGGTTCTCTCTGAACCCACCATTATGCACATTTGCTTTACCTGGGTGTCTCGTTCAGATGCTTAAATCTCTTTTTTTTAAATTAATATTTGTTCCATTAGGAGGGAGTCAACATTACCCTATGTCACCATTTCTTGTGCATCTACCATCATTTGTACGGGCAAATAGAGGGGGTGAATAATAAATGTTTCAGTTTGGAAGCAGAAGGGGAAATGAAAAGGAGAAATCTGGTTTGGCTCAAGCTCAAACACATTCATCCCCTGACACAGTTCAACAAATCAGTTTTTAAGTTTATATCAAGCAAAACATTTTGGTTAGACCAAACCATTTCTTTTCCATCTCAGTATTAAGCACTAGATTTCTTTATTTTTCAAACAAAAAAATTGTACTTTCATTCACAGTACTTTGAAGCAGTGTTTTAATTTAGAAAGTCAGACTTGTTACAATGAGCATTCAGCAAAACTGTGGATAAATTATGGAAATTGTGACATAAAATGCAAATTAAATGGAATGAATAAATATTCGTGAGAAATAGGATTTTATGGAAAATATGTCACTCATTTGGCACTCTCCTTTTATAAATCTCACCTTGCTAGATCATTTTTTTTAATCTGACTTTTTTTTAGGTACTTGCACAAGAATATAATTTATTTCTTATTCTGTTTATTTCAAGTTAGAAGCTGACTTTACAGAAGCACTGTATCAGAGGTAATGGGTAAGTATAATCTGAGCATGTTTACCCAAATAAATTAAAGCAGTCCATGGGCAAAGTATGGCTTTAAAATACTGCAATAAAAGCACACACTAAACTTCTCATCTGCATGTTTACTTTGCCAAAATGATACCAGGGGTTTCCCACTAAACCCAGGCTAAATGTTGCCACCCTTCATCCTCCTCAAGGCCAAACCTTAAAGCCTTGAACCCAAAAGTCACAAAAGGCCACATGCAGCAGTTTCCTTGCAGGAAACTCTTTCAGGGATTCTGAGGTACCTCTCACAGATAAATCCCCTCTATCACTCCCTCAGGAAGTGAGAACTGGGAGATGCCAGGGCACAGCATTGGGGTCCACCTGGAGAAGGTCATGAACAACACTGGTGTCGTTTTCCTCATCTTTCTGTGCTGTATCCCCATTCCCCCTGGGCAGATAGAGGATTCAGTACAGAAATGGGAAGGTCTTAAATGTGAACCATTTTACAACCTGCAGGCAGGCAGGAGAGCAGAGCTCGCTGTGCAGCCTCAGCAGCTCTAATCGAGTTCACTGGTAGGGTTTTGTCTCTTGGCTTTCACATCATTTCCCTAGCTCCCAGCCCTGTGTGTGAAATCAAGACTTACAGTTTTTTGATCTGGCTGGGCCCAGTGTCACATTCCAGAGATGAAAGCCTGCCCTACAATGTGTCTAATCCTGTGCTGCACAACATTTTCACAGAGAGGCAGATTTCTTACACATGTGGCAAAGATATGGCTTGGTATTTGCATCCATGTGTACTGGGAGGTTCTTAAGATGATTCCCATTTAAGTAAGATAAAAAGATTCAGAGGGATTTTTCCAAATAACAAAACCTTCTCCCCTTTTTATAAAGGGAGCCAAATAAAACATCCCTTTCCCCTCCTGCCAAGGTCCTTCCAGATGCTATTTACCTCTGTGGAGTGATTTCAGGCTGGAGATGAACTGGCAGGCTTCAGTGGGGGATTTACAAGCTCGAATGTAGCTTTTCACACTGCTGATAACATCGAAGAAAGTCACGTTGGATGCTAAAGAGAACGTGGATTGCACTGAAACATGCACAAAATTTGCCTCCCTAACAAAAAATAAAACAAAACAGCCCTGAGTATCACAAGTTGGTCTGATGTCATCATTAGCACCTTATGCTATTAACACAAGAGATGCGTATCACACACACAGCACTACATGCACACTGAAAGAGCCGTGCACTGTAACAGACCTTAAAACCAGAACTAACCAATTCACAGATAGGAGAATATGGAGCTGGAAGGGATGCTGGTAGCTCACTTTGGAACCAGCCATAAATCCCTCCTGGGCAGCCCATCCCCAAGCTGCTCAGGTCATGAGGAGAGTACCAGGTGAGCCTGGCAAGCTGGCCAGGCATTCTTCATGCCCTGTACCACTGCCAGGCTGGACTGTATCAAGTCCAGCACTGACTCACAATGGACAGTGTGGATCTCAAGTTGAAGATCCCAAATGCTCAAGTTTCTCATTCTTCCCCGGTGGCCTTAGCCTTACCTGCTTGCCTTAACTGTGGAGTGGTGGTATCCTGGCAAGCCTGACAGCGATGCATTGAGCTGCAAGGAGGGAGAGAGCAGCTGTTAGTGCCCCAGGGGATGATGGAAGGAGGCAGCCCCATGGGATGCAGCATAGGAAAGTCCTCCTGGGCCACTGACACCATCCCCTGTGTTTCCCAGAGATACCTGCTGAGATCAAGGGAGCTCTGAGCATCCCAGAGGTTCATCTGCTCTGTAAGAGAGATGCACTGCCCTGTTGCCAGTACGGGGTGGACAAAGTCACCACTGCACAGCCTTGGACAAGAAAAAAGCCCTGGGGATTCTGACATGAGTATCTGCCTGTGGCCCGCTGTGTAATGACCACAAAGGTCAGGCATGAGCCAGATGTCAGCAGGGAGAGAGCCCTGTGCAAGCCTGACCTCAAAGCAGCACCCTTGGAGACTGCAGATCTTCCCTGACCCTGGATCTGTGCAGTTGTTTGTGTTTACTCCCCATCACAAGCTGTGCAGACAGCATCACAGTGACTCCACCCAGCACCCCCTTCCTTTGGCAGCATCAAATCCAATTCACCTGCTCCAAAGAGCAGGAATGAAGTGCACCCAGCCCAGGAACCACTAACAGGATGAACATGTGCTTGCAGTGATCTGGATAAGAACTGCACAGAGATGTGCCTATTCCCAGCCCATGGGTCTTTTTGGAGCTATTGATGGCAAAGCCTGGGGGGAAGCCAACAGCACTGGCTCTCAACTGACCAAGAGCCACATGGCTACAGCTGAATGGCTGGGAAACGTGACAATCATAAGAGGAGTGAATAGGACTTGTCCCATCAGCATTGTCCCAGCAAGGACACTCACCACCTCCAGGATCTCCCTCTCCACGTGGAAGAGCTCTGCGTACTTCCCATGGGTGATATTAAGTTTCAGGGGAACCTGGCCAATAAATATTCTCACTAAAAAAGTAGAATAAGACAAGTTAGTTAGGACACTTCTCTGTGCAATGTGTCGACATGCTTTCATCTGCCTTACAAGAGAGGCTGTTTGCATGGAAAATTCCTTTACAAGGCATCGAGAAAACTGAGATCTGAGAGTCACTGCCCCAGTAAAGCCAAGTCACAGCCTTGGGTTTTTTTCCCCAAGGGTTGCTGCAGTGTTCCCACAGTTTCAGTCAAATTCCAGAGCTCAGTGCTGCTGAAGAGACAGCATTTCACTTCATCCATTTCATGCAGAAGCACAGGCTAACTTAAATAGATCCCTGAATACAGAGAGAGATATGGATAAATTTAGTAAGAAGACAGTGTCAGGTACCAAAGCTATTTATGATAATTTGGGGTAAACATGTCAAAGTTCTTACTCCTCCCTGCAATGGAAATCGAATTAGCAAGTCAAAATAAAGTGCTGTAGAAAGGACATTTTCATTTTTCAAACTGCTGGAGAGAATGAGCAATGACATTTGAAAAGAGGTCCAAAAGATGCATTTTTCTGTGCTTAGATTCATATTTGATTCACAGCAGCAGAATGCAATAATCGGAGTTGTCCAGACTTGCAGAGATAATACCCCTAAATCTTGTATTAAGTGTCATGAGACACTCAGTGGAAATAAGAGCTCAGAACTCCAGCTTTATGTTCCACCAGAAAAACAAATACAGTTGCAGATAACATTATAAAGTCTCCAATTTTTTCCCATTTTTTCCCATCCACTGAACCTATCTTCACTACAAATTGTATATCATACATCTCTAATGTAACAATTCCAGACAAAAATTATGATGAGGACCACCTTTACAGTGTTTATATAATCTGTCCATACCCCAATTCAAGGCATAATCAAAACAAGTCTCTAAATTAGAAGCTGACATATTCCATCTTGAAGAAATGTTTCAAAACACTCCTCAGGGACACCTCACCCATGTTTCCTTAGCAAAATTTCCATGCCTCTAATCCTCCCTGGTTAAGGGTCAGAAGAAAATCTATGAAAACAAATTCCCCTTTACAATGCAATATTTTAAGTCCTAGAGACTGAGAATCCTCTAATAGAAAGGAGGGGTCAGACCCTGAGTTCCAGCTAATAACTATGCTGCTCAAAAAATGCTAAAGGTATGAAACAAGACCTTGATCTTACAAAGGCTTTCATGGCTGCTTAACTTTCCACACATGGCTGATCCCACAGAAGCCAGGTTACACAACGGCCCCACTCACTTCTCCCAAGCCAAGTGCCTTCACAGGAATCTGTAGGGCTGACAAGCTGCTGAATGCTTTTTGGGAGTTTTAAAACACATCAGGAACAGAAGGGGCACCTCTGTCTTTACTAATAAGCCTGAGCCCACCACTTCATTGCTTTGTTTTTAAGATGCACTCAATTATCTCTACCTGCTCTCTAGGCAGCCCTACACGACAGGCATTAGACACCACACTTGTATAAACACCAAAAGGCTCTGATGAAAGTGGTGGTTGGGAGGAACATTAAGCTCCTGAACTAGTTTGAGCCTAAGTCAATTTATTTTAGAAGATTAAAGGTAATTATTTCCATCCCTGGTTTCTCACTTTTGTTTTCTTACCTAAATTGCACTTTCCTTTTTCCAGCTCATATCCAAGAGGACATTGACAGATATAGGAGCCATGGGTGTTGTTGCAGGTGGCCAGAGCAGGACAAGGGTTGGAAAGGCATTTATCCACCTCTATAAAGTAAAAAAAAAAACAAAACAACAAAACAAAACGGATTATACTTACAGAATCACAAAAATCATCAGCTATTGGGCTAAAAGAGATGAACCTGGCTCCCTATCTGTGACTCCTTGAGCATTGTCAGATGCTTCATTGCATCATTTGCACTTAATATTTATGCTGCTCCTAATTATTCTGTTGGAGCTGAAAGAATAAATTTAAACCACTTGAATATTCATTGAAAAGCCCTTGGGGTCTAGCATGGATCCATGTTAATATGAACATCCAACTGCTCTACAGCACTGCTCATCAGAAGATCTCAGGGTTCTTTCCAAAGACAAACAACTCAACAGTTTATGCATGAGAAGACCAAAGAAGGAACCTCAAAAGTCCAAGTTTGACATGTGAACATGAGCTGCTTCACCAAAGTCCTGCCCTTGTCATCCAAGCCCTGTTTCTCTGCTCCAAAAGTAGTGCTTGAGCACTGATCCACTCTATAGATTACCCAGTAATGGTGGAGGCAGCCCTGGCTGCAGTCACCTCCTTTTCCAGAGCTCCTCCATGCCAGCGTGGGGATGGCCACAGCAGCAATTCCTGCTTGTGCCAGCACTCACAGGGCCCCTCCTGCTGGGTGAGCAAAAGCTTGGGGAGCAGACACCACTGTGATAATACAGTGTTTTAGGGGATTAAGGACTGTAATCTCAGATGCTTCATGGATTACACAATTTAAACTGCAAATTCTGAAGAATATATCCAATATTTCCAAAAGGAAAAAAGATATCCTGGTCAAAAATGCTCCTGTTGCTGCATCTATGACTCACATGAGCACAGGCACACATCGCACTGACCCACAAGGGCAGACCACAGGCAGGGCTGTGGACTTGTCAGTGACAAGGCTCTACAAGACCAGCAAGACATCTTACACACCACTTGCATCCATCCTGTGGCTGCTCCTGAGCACCGCAGCCAAAGCAGGAAGGACAGACTGTGGTTAAAGCACCAAGCACAGGAGCCAAACCCGTGCTGAGCATTTCTGGTGGCACTGCAATAACCCATGGCAGCACACCGACCTGACAGCCCCCAGCCAAACTCTGCACTGGGACACGCCACTTGATGCAATCTCAAACCTGGACTGGCCCGGCACAGCTACCTCAGCAGCAGTGAGAAGCAGATTTGGTGACTCTTATCTAAGCAGCCAGAAATGAGTGGGTTTGATTTAAAACCATGGCTTTCACTTTGCCATCCTTCAGTCTGTGCTTCGTACAGCAGAGACCAGGGCAGCTTCTCTCAGGGCAGTGATTGCCCATTTACAAAGCACCATGTCCAAGACAGCAGAAGGATCTTTTTCATTCTGACAAATGGCAAATCTCTGTTTTCAAAGGAAAGAATAATTTGGCAAAAGTGTGAATCAGTTGCTAAACAGGATGAATTACCTTAATTTTTCAATTAAAAAAAAAATTCATTCCAGTGAAGTGATTTTTTTTTTTTGCATGAAGCTATAGCTATAATTAAAACCAATCAGCCTCATAAGTTACCTTTAAATACTTAATTATGGGATGGAATACATATTATTGCCAATATTTCACTGAGATTAATGACTTTAGCACACACAGTATCCTACAGTGGCATGACGGCTGGGCTCTGAACTTCAAACACAAAGTCAGTTTCCTTTCGTACAAGACTTCAGCAAATGCATTTACTTGAGAAGATAAGGAGATCGGCAGTGCTAATAAATTACTGTAACACAGCCAGCAAGACTATGGTACATAGCCTACCAGAAGAAGCATCAAGCCCCTTAGTAAAAGATTAATATCTAGTGAGATGGGGAGCCATAGGTTGAGAAATAGTTTCAACAAAAATACCAAGTGCTGGACAAGCGTACATTCTCATTAATAAGACAGGTATCAATCATTATCGATTGTTATTTTTAACCTGTCAACAAATATAAAGTGCATCCTGTGCTTACCTGCAAGGCCAATCAGCTTTATTTTCTTGAAACTGTCAAATTTGAGCCTAATTTTTCTATCAGAAATGTTTACCAAAGTGCTCACCCTTATTTCAGCCATTCAACTTGATTGCTAAACCCTTAGCTTAAAAAAATCAACTCAGAGATGAGTTATTGCCCTCAAATCCTACTGACAACAGACTTGTCATACATACCTGCACACACAACTCTTTGAAAACTCTTAAAGTGGGACCCAGGTGTTCCTGCCCTGCTTGTTCCTGGCCCCACATTTTACACATTACCTGTTGCTGGAGGTGATGTCCTCAGCCCGACTGTGCTGCTCGATGGAGGAACAGTGGTTGGTTTGGTGGCAGCCAAAGTAGTTGTAATGCTCACAGTGGTCTTGATGATTGGAGAGGCTTCAGAAGGACTTGTAACATGGAGGTTTTCCTCAGTGACTTTACCAGGCTTTGCAGTGGTGGGGTCCATGGCTTCTGTGCTTTTACCAGTGGTATAACTATGCTTAGTGGCAGTGGGTGTTACTGTCTGGGCCCTGTGGTCTTTCATGGTGCTGGCCTCACCTGAGGTGGGCTGGTGACCGGCCGGCGTTGTCAGCACAGGAGGTTTCACTGTGGTCACTGCCACTGTGGGGACAATGCTGCTGTGATTTGTTGCACTTGGTGAGGGACTGAGGGTTGCATCTGTTGGACCAGCCCGTGGAGCAACACTGGCTGTGGTGAGCAGCGGTGTTGCCTTCCCAAAGCTGTCCCCTTGGGTGGTGGCATCTCTAGGTGAAGCAGTCTCTGTTACCGTCACGGGAGCGGACACAGACACGACGCGACCACCAAGCAGCTCCATGGGGGCTGTAGGGAGAGGGGACCTGGTGGGACTGAAGGTGGTGCTCTTTTGGGGCTGGTGTGTGACACTGGGCTTGTTGGTCTCTCTAGGTGAGCTCCTGGCTGTGGCAGCTGTGGAGGGCACCTGCCTGACCACACTCGTAGCCACAGTGGTGCTTGCTTGATCACTTTCACTGGACTGTGAGACGGATGAGGGTGATGAAAACACAGACAATAAAGATGCTAATGAGTAAGATGGGGATGGCAAGGAGGAAGTGGGCAAGGAGGATGACAAAGCCTGCAGAGGAGATGAAGATGTCATCACAGAGGGTGAGCGTGGCTCAGGTGATTCTGACAGTGTAAACAGATGAGTTGGTGCTGGTGTTGATGACAGTGAGTGCTGCAGTGATGACAGTGAGGAAGAGGCTGGAAATGCTGATGAAGACAGAGATGATCTGTCAGTGGTCAATAACTCAGAGTCAGTGTTGAATAGAGTTGTATTTTCTATGCTGCCTATAGAAGCAGACGTCGATGGTTTGGAAGGGTGCACCAGCAACGGCTCCGTAGATGGTTCAACAAAACTGCTACTGTTTGATGCATTGGTCTGCCTGTCATGAGCCACAGATGATTGTGAGGCATCAAAAGGGCTGGAAATTTCAGAAAAAAAGGTGGAACTTTCTGAGGAGTCAGCAGAGGTGCTGCTGTTGGAGATAGACAGGAGGGTCCTTTCTCCTCCTCTAGTATATGTGGTTGAAATGTACGTGCCGTCTGTGTGAGAAACTGAGGTCCTTTTCTCAGCACCAATGCCACTAACTGGCTGATGGCTACCTGAAAAGTCTGGAGTAAAAGGACAAAACGTATTAGAAAGGCAGAGTAATATAACAGTATTTTGATATCATATTAAAAGTGTTTGCTAAATAAGATGTTTTTGTCTGTGAACCTGTCCATGATTTTCTAAAAATTTTAAGCACCATTCAAGCAGGGTTATGGGATTAGGAGTCTTACGCATTCCTTAATTGATTCTAAAATGATGAACCCTGACAGACACAAGACTCCCATGAAACGTGTACGTTTCCAAATCACGGTTCTTCACATATTGCTTTCCTAAAGTGATTGAGCTTTTAGCATTCCATGATATTTGTGGCAAGCTAAGCAGAAAAACCCAATTGTTCTCTTTATCACTCATAATTTACAAAACTCAGATCCTCTCCATCTTATCCTCCATTCCCATCTACAGAATATCCATCTTGTTCAGTCAATTTGTTTTTAGACATAGTGAACTTCATGCCTCTGCAGGATGAAATCATAACATTATGTTAATTTGCAGCTTATCATGAATCCAGTGATTCAAAACTTTGCAGCCAAGAAAACTTAAATGAACAGCACATCAGCCTGCAAAAAATTCAGATTATTTAGCATAAAAGGTGCAATCAATCTTATAATATCAACTTCAGGATGTAAAGCTAAGTTCAGCCAACTTTAAAAAAATAAAAAATGGTATTGAAAATTTGTTTTAATTCTACAAATGACTTAGGTCATCACAAAACACTTCTGAAAGCATCACACAGAAGAAACCATTTAGGATGCAAAAAAAAGTAAAGCAGCCACCAAAACAGGGGGGTTTATGGTTCCACTTCTGGAATATTTCCCTATCTATGTGGAGTCTGGTTTTGAGTCCTTTGATGGAAACATCCCCCTGAGTGAACCCATAGGTGGTATTGAATGTAGTAATGAATGAGAACTTTATGTACATCATACTGAAAAACAGGACACTATGAATTCCCCCCAAATGTACACCAGGAGACACTAACTTACTGGTGAGATTGTTTTGGAAAGAAGAGTAAGTGGGTGTCTTGGCAGAACGTACGAACACTGTCTCCGTCGCAAAGCCCGTGAAACCCCCGCTGCTGGTGGAGGCATTGGCTGTCCTGCCCTGCTCCACCAATGCTGGCTCAGACGGCCCTGGAGAGCTGGAAGCTTCAGCATGGAAAGAAGAGCTCTCCGTGCCACCGGCCAGGGTGGCATCTGTCACTGAGTGCAGCATCCTCTCCTCAGCACCCCCAGAGGTGGATGAACCATACATGGGATTGGTGACGGGGCTGGACATCCTCTCAGCACTTGAGCTGCTTATGGAGTGATGGCTGCTCCCAATAACTGGAAAAGGATTGAAAAGCAGGCACCTGATTTATCATCTCAGTCGATGTGTCCTACAGCAACAAGCTACATGTCTCAAGAATGAGACCCTTCTTGTTAAGCATCAGTAGCTGTAGATATACAACATCACTGGGCAGAACCATGACCACTTATAAATGCTGCCCATGACACCTGAAACAGCTGTGTCAATTCTGCAGAGGAGGGGAAAGGAGAGGCAGTCAAATGCTACCCCAGAGTTCAGAAAAAAACTCACTGGAAGGTTCAGCAGCAGCTGAGAAGTAGGTGAAGACCCTGGATGAAAGGGTGACCTTGGGCTCCGGGGATCCTGCTCGGCCAGATGACACTCGAGGCCATGCTGTGGAGGACGGGACAGGGCCAGAGTGGATGTCCCCAGCTGTGTCTGGCTGAGATGTGAGCCTTTCTGCTTTTGTGCTCCACATGCTGCGGCTCCCTGGGGCTTGAGATGTCCTTTCCTTGTGGATGAAGAGTGTGGCTGAAGGTGAAAGCTCTGAAACACTGGGAGAAAACGCAGGCAGCAGCTTTGTTGGAAGCCCACTGAGTCCAGCACCACTCTGTGAAACATTACTTTTCTTCCCAGGCTCTGCTGGCAACGAGGACAGCAGGACCGTGTCCAGGGTGCTGGTGTGGGGGAGAGAGGGAGCGGAGCTCCCTGTGGCACTGGAAGCTCCATGGATATCCAACACGGGCACTGTGCTGCTCTCCTCACTGGCAGCAGCTGTCACCACACTGGGTGTGCTGGTGAGAGGCAGGTGCCCTCCCGTTGCTGAGGTCTTGTCTGCTGAGAAAGAGCAAAGCAAAATGATTTATGCACCCTAAACTATAAATAAGCAGGTGTTCTCTCTTCCATCACCAACCTCAAGCCGAGGGCACAGAGAGAATGTGGCAGAAAATCCAATCCTGCAGAAAATGCTAACTATGAAGGCCCAGCTCTTTCCTGTGCTAGGAGGTGCTGCTCACAACAGGGCACCCTGGAGAGAGCACTAGGAACAAGTTATGGGAGCACTTTTGGGTTTGCTTCCCTTCAGCGCTGCTCTCGGTGCTACATGCCTGACTTGGGCACCAGACACCCACACTGTCACCTCTGCACCCATACTGTCACCTCTGCACCCACCCTGAGTGAGGGGCAGGTTACACAGCACCCAAATCCCTGGTACTCAAAAGAAAGCATGGCAGGTTTGTACGGGATCAGTAAATACTGCCTTTGCACCCCAGGGTGGGAGTCAAGAATGACTGCTGCTGCTTCTGCTGCTATAAACAAAGCCAGTGGAGAAGTCTTGAAATTGTTCTGTCCCTGAGAACACAGCAAATCTCGAGGCCAGACTGCTCTGGCAGTAAGGCTGACTTTTCCCAGGGGCTAAATATAAGAAATAGATAACGAGTTTTTCTCTGGAAGCTGTAATTTTCATCCATAATGTCCAATGCCATCATCCAGCACCTTCTAGCATGCCCTCACCCTGCATGCAGGTGGGTGTCTGATGTGTGGTCAGAGCTCACCTGGGGAAGTGCTTTCTGAAGCAGATGGTGAGCCTGTGAGCAATGGGTTCATGGACAACAGGGTGACACCTCTGCCAGCACCACCCTGGGTTCCCAAAGAAGACTGGGAATGGCCCGGAGAGCTGATGTTTTCAGTACTAGTGGTGGAAATCTCTGCTGTTTGGGCCAGCATGGTGCTGGCTGGCAGAGACCTTAACGTCCTCTCTCCACCCTTGGTGCCTGTTGTGGAAACTGAGGTGCTGGTGGTGGGGAAACTTGTTCTTCTCTCTGTTGACAGGATGCTGAATGACACGTGGCTGCTTCCAGTCACTAAAATGTGATAAAGAAACAATTTACATTTTTACACATATGAAACTATAAATAAAAATAAGCTGTCTTCCAAGAGCACCCAGAGGCAGCAAGTACATAAACACAAGTAGAAAACATGAGAAGATGTCAATTTCCAAAGATGTAAATCCTCTCTACAAAAATTTGTCTTCTAAAAAACAGTGTGACACTGACAAAAGCGCTATTATATAAAAACTATTGAAATACTAATGCTGTGCACTTGATTTCACCATTATGTGCCTGAGTGCACTCCATGCTGCTATAACAAATATCGTGACAATCCAGAAAAGTCTGGAAATCTGTTCAGACAGGGCACTACCCTGAGCAGTGTGAAAGTCTTAGAGAAGTCTGAAGAAACAGGATCAGGGGGATCAGACCCCTTCAGAACCACAGTGGGGACTATGACCAAACAGCAGCATGAAGGACCTCAGAGACCACATTCAAAGTTGCCTTAAATTTGTTGAGCTGGTTCAAATTCTGGGAAGCAGCACAATTCAAGAAGTAGGACAGAAGGTAGGAACTGAAGTCTGATCCCTGGGCTCACAGGGACATGATCTAATCCTCAATTGCTTAGTTTTTTTGTCTGTAACATGGAGATAGCAACTGGAGACAGTAAAAAAAGGACTGTGATTTGAAAGTTAATTATTTTTCTTGGCATAATGAAACTTTCCACACATGTGCCCTTTCTGTAAAAAACCTAAAGCACATTTTTTTGGTCAAGAATGAGCTGAATAATTTCAGACACAAAATAACACTGGATCCTTCCAAACAGTATATTCTACATAGCAGGAAAGATTCAGGCAAGTGCAAGCTGCAGGACGTCCTCCTTTGGCTTGTAAGAAAAATGGTATTACAATTCTAACGTGAGCTCACCAGGGGAAGGACCTTCCGAAGGAGAGCGAGAGCGTGTTAGGGAAGAGTCTGCCATCTCGGTGAAATCCATCATTCCTGTGGACCCCTGAGCTCTGAAGGTCTCTCCCACAGAAGATGTGGACAAGAACTGGGTTGTGCCCAAGGTCCTGTACATGGCACTGCTGGATGTGGAGCCCTTGGCTGCTGTCCAGTAGCTGCTGCCCGAGGCAGACCTGGGCGGCCTCCCACCACCACTGGCTGTGGCTGAAATGGGAGTGTTGGTGGCAGAGGAAGTGAGGGAAGTTTTCTCTGCCGCTGGTCTGTGGCTGCGTCTGACACCTAGGATACAATAAAACCAGATTTGATTCATAAAATAGCATACAGAGCTATACGTATGACTCTTTGCTCAGCACCCATTTCTATGCTGCCCACTGAGAAACTGAAAGTTGTTTCTCTAGGAAGAGGTGACTCTCTTAAGTACAGGCACACGTGCCTTACAAAAAGCCATGAAAAAATCTCAAACCCACATCCTACAGACCAGCCTGCATGGCAGACGTAACACCAGGTGACAGCTACAAAACCCCAGCAAGTGCCTCTGGCAGGGAAAGTGTGTGCATGTATTTCTTACCAACGTGCTTCCCAGGACAGGAGTTTCATCATTAATGAGACTATCTATGTTTCCCACTTCTTTACTCAAACCTGAGCTCCACTCTCCCCTTTCCCACCCATCCCACTGCCAGCTCAGTGCAGCCAGTAATAAAAACATCCATGTATCCAATAATGACTGATGACCATATCTGAAGAAAAACAGTGCAGGGATGTGAAATCTCGCCCAGCCCCAAGGCAGACAGCTTTCAGACCAACAAATGTACCTCGGAAAGGACCTTCAGAGGCAGAGAGGGAGTTTGTGAGCACAGGACCCCCAGAAGGGCCTGGGAGATCGGTGGCTTCCCGTGAGCTGTCAGGATGATATGTCTCAGTCCTCAAGGAAGAGGAGGTCCTACCCAAAGATCTCGTGGGGTTGGTGTTGGTGGCACAGTCCCTTGTCACCCCAGCTGTGTGGCCATTTTCTAGGGACATCAGTGTCCCCACTGACATGCTGGACATGTCAGCATCCTGGATGTCCAAGCTCAGCGTCACCTCTTCTGCACCTGGGATGCTCTTGGAGGGTTCATAACTGCTGCTAAAAGCTGAAAAAGGAGAAGTGAAAGATAAAACCGCATAAACATAAATAAAACCTACCAGGTAGGTTTCATCCTGCTATCAGTAGATGTAGACAATGTATATGTGAATATTCAATACAGAAATATTTCATACTGGGAAATCATGAATACAGGGGGAATGTGGTCTCTAAATAGGAACTGCTGAAGTTATTGCTCGCAAAATTCAACTGAAAGTTTTCAAGGAAAATCTATCCTCCCCCTCCAACAAGAATAATATTTATCCATACTTTCATTTCTGTGAAATGTTTTTAAATGTACAGAATGTGCCAAATACAATATTATTGCTCCTTTCTTTAAAATAAAAAGGATGTATTTTGTTAATAAAGAGTCTTTAAGTAAGAGTTCTGAGGTATACAGCTATCTATCAAAACTCACTTGTGGAAGCACTCTCTGAAGCAGATGGCAAGCCTGTGAGCAATAGGTCTGTGACACCTCTGCCTCCATCACCCTGGGCACCCATAGACATCCCATGGGTCTGGCTCTGTGCTGAAGAGCTGGTGATTTCAGTCCCAGAGGCAGAAATCTCTGCCATGGTGACTAGCCTGGTGCTGGCTGGCAGAGACCTTAACGTCCTCCCTCCACCCTTGGTGGCTGTTGTGGAAATGGAGGTGCTGGCGGCGGGAAAATCCGAACCGAACTTCTCTGTAGCTGAGTTGTTGGGTGGCTGGTAGTGGCTTCCAACGGCTACAGTACAATAAAAAAAATGGATTTATACATATGAAATTATAAACAGATGGATCCATTTTCCTCCCAGATGCTTACGGCGCACATACAGATATTAAGCATAGGAAGTTTTCAATCTGGACAGAGTGCTCTTTTGGAATGGCATGACTCCCCTCACCGCAGGAAGACCTCGCACAAAACTCAGGGCTTATTGCCAGGCTTTGTGAGACTGGCGTGGCCCAGACAGCAGGAAACCCCACAAGACAAGAACTGCAGGGATTTGCCCTTAAATCCCACCTTTGCTCTAATATTGCTGGAAATAGGCTCAGGTTTTTTTCTTTTCTTCTTTTTGTTTGTTTGTGGGGGTTTGTTGTTGTTGTTTTTGTTGTTTTGTTGTTGTTGGGTTTTTTGGTTGGGTTTTTTTTTTTTTGTGGCTCAAGCACAGCATCAAACAGCAAAGAGAGGAAACCTAAGCACAGCCACATTCCCATATGAACCTACAGCTCACTACACATCCCAGGGCTTAGCAGAGCACTGTCCTTTGGTACTGGATCTCAGGTTTCCTGCAGCCCCAGCGGTGCTCCCAAGAGCTGTGACAGAGGGAAGGGATGTGTCAGTGTGAGAACCCTGGAGATTGTGTTTGCTCCTGAAAAGCCCTGAACACAGGATAAGGATTTGGCAGCACTGAGGTTTTCAGTATTCCTGTCAAGCTGGGCAAAGTCTCTGTTTTTGGGAACTCCAGGAACTGGCTGCTGCAGAGCAAGCAAGGGGAAGCCATGGAGCCCTAGGATCTCAGATTTGCTGCCCTAAGTTGTTAAGCAGAGGCATCTCACCCTGTCTAGCTGAGGGCAAACCCATCCCGTGTGGCTACAAGTGTGGGTTCCCAACCTCCCACCCCACTCCGTCACCACCTGGGCACAGGTCAGGTGGGGCTCAGAGCTGCCCTTGCTCTGCAGCTGGCACTCGCCCAGTGAAGGTATTTCACAGCTGCAGACATCCACCCTGCAGAAAACACTGTGATAACATCCAAAGAACTCTATTTTTTTAAGTGGAAAATGCTGGGGGGTGTTTGGATCAAATTATTTTTTCCATTGCTTTTTCCTGCTTTCAGCAGGGAATTTCAGCTAACCATCCAAATAATAAAAAAACAGAGTGCATGCAAAACAGAGCATCTCCTCTGCTTCAAGAAAGCAAATACTATAAAATGGCTTTTTAAAACTATGAAACAAAGGCCAGCAAAGCTCACCTCTGAAAGCGTTGTCTGCGGGAGGTGATGCTGTCAGCAAAGGGCTGGTCGAGTTCCCCGTGACACCGCTGGGCTGTGTCATGATGTGCTCTGCACCGGTCCGGGTGCTTGAAGCTTGGGAGGAGGCCTGGGGCTGTCCCGGGGAGCCAGGGAGGGCAGTGCTGGGGCTGCTCCCCGACGGGCTGGGTGAAGCAGCTGCAGTGCCCGTGGCAGGGCTGCTGCCCAGCTCTGTGCCCACCCAGCTGCTCACTGGTTGCGAATGGCTGTCAGTGCCTGCAAGGCAAGGGGGGGACAGCACATGAGAGCCCAGAGATGGGCTCAGCTGCCTGCACACCATTCCACACTGCCACCCTTCCCCTGCCCCTCAGCCCTTCTGTCTGTACTGTGCCTACAGAAACTGCATGTCTGGAAGCTGCGCCGAGTAATTCATAATTTTGAATACCAGGAGAAGCCACATGGATTTTTCTCTCCACCCTTGTGCACAAAGCAAGCCAGAAAACTGCCCTGAGTGCACAGTGAGGATGGAGAGCTGGATCCACAAAGCTCTACAACACAGGAGAACCAGGCTTAACCAATGCTGTCTGCTCTGGGGAACAGCATTAACCTTGTTCCCAGGTGTTGGAACACCTTCTCAGTGTTCCTAGGCTGAACTGGGATGGCTCACCTGGGTGATGAGATTCTGGAGATGAAGAAAGCAGCACTGTCCTCACAGTGTTTTTAAATCCTGACACGTTCCACACCCCATGGTGCCCTCCCTGCGTCCCCTCAGCTGAATCTGTGCTGACGGCTTCTGAGCCTGGTGCTGTCCCTTTGGCAGCTGTAGGAGTGCTGAGAGAATCCAGAGTCCTCTTGCCTCTCCCCTGGCTGCCTGCAGCATGGTGATGGCTTCCAGGGTCTGGAAAGCAACAGGGAGAGGGTCATGTTCACCTGGAAAAGTTCTTTTGTCTCAGCTGGGTGGCAGCAGCATCACCTGCAGTGGTACCCAGCCCTACCACACGTAATAGGAAGGGTCACAGCTGCATCCCTCATGTTTCCTCTGTTTAACAGAGCACAGTTTAACTGCAGGAGGGATTGATGGGAACAGGGTTTCTGTCGCCAAAAAATAATGGCATTTTAAACATTGTCTTCATTTGTGCATGGCAAAAGAAACAGATTTTTTTTTTAGAGACATTAAAAATGCAGAAGGCAGTAAGGAGCTGGTGCCAGAACAGCCCACAGCTGGCAGCCTGGGCATGCCAGCTCCACATGCTAGTCCCTAAGCAGAAAAAAAACAAGGAATCAAAAAATTTAAAGAAAACCTCTATGCTTATATCTTATTTCAGCTGAGGATATTAAGAAAAAAAATGAGGTGGGGACAGGGCACTCAGCACAGCTTTGTCTTGCTGCTGTGAGAAACGGGCCTTGATTTAAGTCCATGCTTAAAAAAGTAAACTGGTTTACTAATGACTGAAGATTATGAACAAGCCCAAAAGTAAGTGTCTACTTGCAGGATTTCCATGTAAGTACCTCAGCCACAAATCATCATCACAGCTAGTCAGGCATCCTTAAGATGAGCTCTTATAACCTAGGCTGGGCTTGCGATGGGGTTCAGTTCCTGCTGGGAGGCGGAGTGGGGACACTCAGGGGTCTTTGCCCTTTGCCTCTGAGCTCAGTGGATGGGCAGGACTGCCTGTGTACTACTGGGTGGTGAAAAACAGTAGCAGAATGAGAATCATCTCCTGAGAATCATCTTTGTTGTAATGTTAAAAAACAAAGCCCAGCTTTCCTGAGATTGGATTTCTCTCCAAAATCTGCATTTCTAGCTGTGAGGCAGGAATACTTCTTAACCCACTGGCCCTGCTCAGTCCATGGGTTAGGAACAGCTAACAGGGACTCTCACATCCATAAAACTCACCGGGAGGATGGCTGTGGGTGAGCAGGTGGGTCACTGTCCCAGCAGATGTGTTCTCTGGGGATCCTGCTCCTGGAGGGGTGACATCCCCATCACTGGCAGGGGGGGCAGTGTACCCTGTGGCCTTGCTTGCTGCTGGCAGTGCCCCATGCCTGGCAGGCAGTGATGCCCACTCCCTGCTCCCCGCCAGCATCGTCACCAGCTCCACAGGAGCACCAGGAGTCCTTATCTCTGTGCTTGAACTTCCCTCCTGATGGCTGCTTTCAATGACTAAAAGGAAAGACAGGAAAAAAACTCAGATCCCATCAGCACTGATGTGCAGGCTCAGCTCACTGCAGTAACACCAAGGCCAAGCTCTGAGCTCATTTACTTACACTAGAGAAAAATTCTGTATAATCAAAACACAGACATGAAATTTAGTTTTGGATTTGCACCAGTGGAAAATAGATTGGTCTCTAGGACCAAATACCAAAACCCAACTCTGCAAAAGACCAATTCAGCACCCTCAGGACTTTTTTGTGTTAGGAGAAATGAATTTTGAAAGGAGCAAAAAGAAAGTCTTAAACAAATAACTGATGGAAATACTCGCAGTGTAGAGTCCAAGGGAGGAGTGTGAAGGTCTCTGGAGCTGACAGCCCAGCACAGCCCATGTACCTCATTCTGAATGTAAGATGGGAGGGGAGAGGGCCCCACAGCTCTTCCTGTCTCTCCGCTTGGCCAGTGCTTGCTGGACACCTGACCTCAAATCCCATCACCTCCAGAGAGCTGGCATGAAGCTGGCTGAGAACAGCAGGGCAATCAGGAGGGTCAGAATAACCCATCCAGCCACCATGAGGCACTGGGGATAGAGGAGATCAATGTATGGATTGTGTGTGGATTATATGGCCCACCCAGGTGCCAAAGCACCCCAAGGTGATGAAATATTTTGGCATTTCTAACATTAATGCCTACCAGAATATGAGAAACAAAATGAAGAAGAAGATTGTGCATGAGTGGTGGTCCAGGGAATCAGGGTTTTCAGTTAATGGTACCTCCCAGTGGCGGTGAGGATTTCTCTGCATATCAGCTCACACAAAAACCAGCAGTCACTGTCTGTGTTACAGTCCCAAGGCTTGGCTGCCCCTGCAGCCTCAGATGACCTTCAAAGCCCACAAGTCAAAGCAAGTCCAAATCTGAAAGGGCAAGGTCCCCGTTTTGTCCATCTTCCACAGAACCAAAATGCAGTCTCTGTCATGCGCATGGCATCCACAGGCAGCAGCCAAAGGCAGTCAGTCTCTATTCAAAAGCTCTGACTTTGAAGGTTAAACCTGTTCTGAGCCTCCAAACATCTTCTGTAAGAAAATGGTTTGTTCAAGAGGGACACCTCCTCATTGTTTTGTATGTCTTCTTTGGAGTTGCTGTACCTGCCACAACAGAAGTGGCAGTTTCAGAAGTGTGATCCTCTATACATCTGCAATACCTTCAGTGGGAACTCATCAAAAAATAGAGGGGTAGGTAGGACAGTCCGTATTTCATCCTGGGAGTCTAAGCCCCACGTGGGCCAAGGAGACAAGAGCTGTGGTGGAGCAGAGCCCCCAGGGTACCTTTATTGGCAGCCCTCACAGCAGCTGCGATGCCGAGCAGCCACTGCCACCCAGAGCCCACTGTGAGCCACCTCCTGTCTCATGGGACAAGCCTCTGGTCCTCACCAGCTGGACAAGGGGATGGGGAAGCAGCAGGGCACGCTTGCTATGTTCATTTGCAAGCCAATGCCCAGCCTGTAATTGTAGCCCACAAGTCCATTTATAGCAGCCCTGAAAAATGTGGCTGTGCTGTAGGGCAGTGCACTGAATTTCTCTCCATCCCCCTCTCACTAAAAGCTTTCAGCTGCGCAGCCCATGCTGACTAGACAGCCTGTGGCCAGCTTTGCTGCATGGAGAGAAGGCAAAGCAGCAGATGCTTAAAGAAACCCTTAGGGTATGAGGACAGACAGAGGGAAATCTGCTTTCTCAGGTTGCCAACTCATTTGTCAACAAGGGCTCTGGACAGGCAGGCTAAAATATACAACATGACACTGCAGCAGGAATTTCATTGCCAGTTCTTAAAAAGTAACCCTGGAAATACCAGCAAGCAGTGCCTTCAGCTATGTTCCTCGATTGAATGAGACCAGCTCAAAAGTAAAACACTGCTGTTTGCTTATCTGGTGGTTGCTTGCCCTGCAAATCTACCTCAGAGTTTTCTCTATCCTCTTTTTGCTCTGCAGAGGCGTTGAGGATAAACTGAAGCAAAATCCTTTCCCTTATTGTGGGCACCAGCAAACCTGGCTTTGAGTGCAGCCAGGCAGTGGAGGGGCTGAATGAGAAGGTATTATTTATACAGGCGTTTTAGAGTCATCTGGCATTTTTAACTCTGCCCTGCAAGGTATGCCAGATCCTAGTGCAGGGAGGAAAACCTACCTCGTGCTCAGCTCCCCAGTGGGTACAGAGCATGAGCCACGTTGGAAAATCCAACACACAGCACCTAGTAAGGAGACCCAAAAAAGTTGTTCAACAAAATAGACATGAAATCTCACAACCATCAAGCCTGCCAGAAGTGCAAGATAACCACAATATCCTCTCTTATTTGCCTGAAGAAATTAAGACTTCAAAGACGACCCTCCTCTGAAGCAGATGGACCAGATCAAACTTCTTCCCAAAAAATCCCCACAGGACCATCTGGCCTCCCCTGATGCATTAAAGGCTTAAAGCAGAATGGCCCTTTAGCTGAGGTACTGATCTGTCACAAACAATTTTGTCACATCCTAAGCTGCCAACAGCTTTGCATGGTTTAACGCCACATAACCACAGCCACTGAGAAATATCTGACTTCCAGCACAAAACCCTGCCACCCACTGGATTGGTGTTTTCCTTCCCAATTAAAACTAGCAGTGATGCTCACCAGACAGGTCGAGGCTCAGAGTTACTTTTCTTTGCAAGCATAACAACTCCGTGGCTTGCTGTGAGCCGAGTTACATAGCTCAGCCAGCACAAACAGATCAAGTTCCAGCTGATTTCTCAAGGCTTTGGGCTTGCCCCTGGCAGCCCAGCTGGATATCTACCTTGTGAGACTCCTGAAAAATCTCTTTTGGGCCAACAATTTTCTGTCTCCATGCCTGACACAGTGCAGGCATTGCCCTGTTTCAGAGATGGCTGCTACCAAAGCAGCGTTTAGGTGATGCTCACACCTCAACCACGGGTCAGCACAACACCAAAAAGCACAATAATGCAACTTTTCTGCAGCGACTGTGATCGCACACGGACATCTTAGGGTAGGGAGGGAGGACGGATGCATCCTGCTAATGCCAGGAGAGCAGCATCCCCACAGGCAGCATTTGTCAGGAGACAAATTCGTGGCGTGCCAGCCAAGGCACGCCACAAATTATCCCAGCCCCACTGCTTCCCTACAGATGGGATTTTTTTCCCCTCGAGGGGCAGAAAAATACTTCCTTGACTGGGGAATACAAATTTAATCCGAGTTCACACAGAAGGAAAGCCAAGAGCAGTTGACTGCCTGTCCAGAGCGGCCCTTCAGCGGGAGCAGTCCCTCCTCGGGAGGGTGGGCACTGCCTGGGGAGCATTCCCGGTGGAACGGGAACGGAGCCGCCCATGCAGCGGTTGTTCTGCCAGGGCTGCGGCCGCCCCGGGAGCATCCCGAGCGGAGCGGAGCGCGAGTGGAGCCACAGCAGGCTCCTCCCGAGGACAGGCAGCTATAATTATACA
>WBMY01010667.1:655856-669779 GCA_013397315.1 Donacobius atricapilla | reverse complement strand
GTACAGGCAGCTATAATTATACACCCCACATCTGTTAACGTTGCGTAATCTTAACATCATCCCGAGGCTCGCGGAGGGGAGAAAAAGCTCATCTCGCCTTAGCAAACTCCTCGCCGGCTGTAGGAGAAGGGTAGGAAGAAAGGCAGGGAGAAAAGCGGGGGGCAGAGCCGGGGCAGCGGCGGCCGGGGCCGGGCTCGGGGCTCTGTTTTGAACGGCTGCTGCGGATGTCGGGATCATGGGTGGAGGCCGCTCAGGAGCCAAGTGAGGTTGTGCGAACAANAAGGTGGCAAGAGAGGATGTAGGGAGAAGAGAAGAGGTACAGAAGCCTTGCCAGAGCCTCTCACCCTTTTGTGGGGGTTGGTTTGGATGTAGCACCCCATGGACACATTCCCTGGCAGTGCCTTGCTCTGGTCCTGCTCCTTATCCTCTCCCCCTGGGCCCCAGGCAGAGCAGGACAGCAATTCACAGGACCTTCAGTCACTTTAACCATAATAGGAAGGATCCATGCAGGCAACAAAGGTGCCTAGAGCTTTAATATGTCAGCTCAAGAAAAGCGATGGGGGTTTAATGCCAGCAGCAGCCCCTGCAAGCTCTGAATGCCAAGGTCCACATGGTTAATGCCCCCCTGGCCACTTCCAGCAACGGCTGCCCACGGGGTTGGGGACATCAGCATCGTCCTCAGACACTCCAGTGCCACACCACAGCACCTTGCACGCAGCTCTGCTTTATGACACAAAAACATTCTGCACTTCCACGCCACCCCCCCTCCAGGGCCTGTAAAACCTTGGAGGATGCTAAAGGCCATTTTTGCTTCCTACACTTTTTTTCACCATCCCAGAGCCCGATGCTTGAAGATGCCATTAGAAAAAAAAAGGATCCAATTACTGCTCTTAAAAACAGTACCCCAAAGCAAGGAAACTGGTTCTCCAAAATCAAGAGTACACAGAAATCTGTGATCCTTTCCAAAAGCACAGGATATATGCATACGGAGTGTCCACAATTGGAGTAAAACCCGCACAGTGCAGATATTGTTCTGCTTATCAAGAGGTTTACAGTCTCTTAGTTTTGGTGTCCTAAACATTTCCCTGGGGACATGCAGGCTCCCAGATCACCAGCTCAAGCCCATGAAATCCTAGGCTTCTTACTCATCTTTCTTAGGCAGTTTGGTTCAATCCACAGATTCCTGAGACCACACAGATCCATGGGACTACCTGCACTGCCTGAAAACCACCAGCCCAGGGCTCAGGGCAGCTCCTCAAACCTCTTTTCATTAACTTTTGTTAATGAAAAGAGCTTTTAGCAACTGAATTAAAAAAAAAAAATCCTGGTTGAAAAACACTTTAAAATAAAGTTTCACTTCCAACAGGGATAAGCCATGACTTACCATACTGCTAAAAAACCCATAAACATGCTGAGGTTCCAGTAAAATGCATCCATCTATCCAGTGGAGACTGAACCTCCAGTGCCCCAGGTCCCATATCCTGACAGCCTTTCTTGAGCAGAAAGCCAAACAGAGCCATATTTTCTTGCTTGACAGCTCATTTATATTCTGCCCTAGAAGTGTCCCTCCAAGCGTTAATGTGGGAAAAGCCCCTGCAGGCCCAGGGCAGAGTGAAGGCAGCACCAGCTGGCAGGTCCCAGAAGCACTTACCAAAGGGATTTCTTTCTTATTGTTTTTAGTAAACATCAATAAAACTAAGCCAAAATAAATCTCCCTAACTGTACAGCTCTCTGAGCACTCACACCTTCTCTCCATCCCCTCTCCTGCAGCCCTGCAATGCTGAAATGTCCCCAGCTACCCTGCCTGCACCATAGATCCCAAATGCTAAATCCCACCATCAGCAAATTCACTTCTAAAATCCCCCCAGGCTTTTCTATAATGTCCTGCAGAAATATTACAGAAAATATCACCCACATATTGCTTCTCCTTCCTTTTTAGGGGGTTTTTACAGTCTCCTGGAAGCTTTTCTATTTGGGAAGGCAACATTGCCCTCACCAGCACTCATGAGGCCAGAGCAAAAGCCACACAGGGACCCAGCCTGGTGTCATTTTAGCTTCTGCTCCTATCTGAGGGCAGTGCTGCTGGAGACTATCAGACGGCTTGGGGAGGAAGTCTCCTGGCAGGACTCCACCAAAGTGGAGTTGCTAGGTCACTGGAACAATAAAAAGGCAAGAAAAAAACATCCTGGCTGCAAAAAAGATGGGGAGAAAAAAAAAAAAAGAAGAAAAAGAAAAATCCATGGTGGTATGTACATTGCTGGTGAAGTGGAAAGAAACAGGCTGGTGAGGCTGGAGGGAGCAGGACTATGCTGCTGTCAGCTTCTGCAAATACACAACTTCTTTTCTACCATGGCTCTTTCTTCAGACCTCTCACACAAATAGTTCCAGAAACCTGGAATTTGTCTGCAAGGCTTGCAGCTTGTGAAAATCTCACAGGGGTCAATATTTCCAGGGCAGCAAGTTCATGGCTGTTATGGAGAGATTCACTGCACTTGCCGGTCAGCTGAGCATCACAATCCACCAGAGGGCTTTCACCCCCCAGCAGCTGCCCACGTTCATCTAAACTGGCAATATAAGAAACGTGTTTTGGTGCTAGGGGTGAGCATCTCTGCAAGGGGTGAGCACTGCATAGACCTGGGGCTTGGGCTCCCCTGAAAGGAAAGGTGCTAGAGGCTTAGAACCTGCAGGATGAAATTTTGCTGTCTGAAAAGTCTAATTTCCGGGCCAGAAGGGAGCATTAGCTCATTCTGTGTGACCTCATGATAACCAAAGCCATTCCATGTAGCTTATTTACTCCCCATATAAGTTCAGTGACTTGGATTTGAGTTAAACAGATCTTGCAGGGGAAAAAAACACCCAAATTATTGGTATTTATGATTACCTGGGTTTTTACTCAAAACCATATGGATTATGGGCTGAAGCACAGATTTTTCTGCATGAAACCTCAATGCCTATCAAAAAGTGATGCCAGGCAGTATGAAGCAGATATGTGGCAAAAGGACTCGGCCCTTTGCAGACCCAGGTGAAAACAAAATTGTATTTTCACATCCCACTCTGAAAACAAAACCACAAGTCCCTGCTCCAAAGTGGTCTGAGCCCAGGAGCTGCTTCCCACAACCAGGAAGGGACAGTAAATACTGGGAAAATGCAGCAAGGAGCCGGAAAAGGGTGCTGCAATGCTGAGACGTGATGCTGGGAGCAACCAGAGGCTGCCATGTGTCCCTGGGGGACAAGCCATGCTCACTGTTACAGGTGGGCTTTGGTCCAGGTGTCTTGACCAGAGCCTCACTCCAGCAATGTACTTAAGAAGAGCTCCGCAGGGAACTATTTCCCGTGCTTAACATTAAGCACATGGCAAAGAGCTTTGCTGGCCGGCAGTCACACCAGGGATGATCAGCCTAGGAACTGAGCAACTTCTCAAGGACATTGTGGGGATGAGAAGGATAAGGAGCCCTCTTGGATGCAGGAAAATCATCAGAGTGCCCAGTGGTAGATGCCATTTGGTGACATGCAGATACAAGGCTCAGTGGCTTCTTCCCTCCATGTAGACCAGCGAAATGCAACCCCATCCCAGGGGAAAACTGAAGGTAGCCCAAGCCTGACACCTAGCTGAAGGTAGGATGCCAGGCATGATGCCATGGCAGCAGGAACTGTGGATGCTCTCGTGGCTCCTACCCTTCAGCAAGGGGCAGTGAGACTTGTGAAGGGATGGAGAAAAAGGCAAACAGGCAAAAAAAAAATAAAGCCGCTTAAAAAGAAATGAATCCCCAGAAGAGATAAGGGCCCCCACCTCCCTTCCCCCATCTGCTGCGAAAGGATGATGATCTAAATCGCATTTCCTAGATGACAGCGCGCGGATCTGCCGCCGGAAGCAGCGGTGGCAGCGCTCAGGATGGCGCCGGACCTCCTTCTTCCAGGGGGGGAGCCAGGGCTCTCCCGCTGGCCCCGGCAGACCGGTCACCACTGACCAGCAGGGCAGCAGCACTGCCCGGGGGCGGCCGGGACAGAGGCACCGACACCCGGCACCACTCTGCCCCTGCCTCTGCAGTCACACGTTTCCTTTCCGAGAACGGGGGGAAGGGATTTACCACTTCTAGGGCCTTTCTGCACATGTTTCAGGGAGGTTGTGAAATAGACACCTTCTTTCAGATGTGGCCAGCAGTGGGAACGGGTGCTGGAGAAGATCAGGACTGGGCTGTCACCCCCCGAGCTGTCACTGAGTGTCACTGAGGGAGTCATGGTCAGGTCACATCCTACCTCGATGCATACGGGCATGGTGTGGTGAGCAAGGCAGCACAGAGGACTGAGGACAGAAATCTGTGCCCAAAACCCACCTGCCCACACAAGGACACAGATTACCCAGCACAGAACCACCACACATCCACTGCCTTGGCATGCCCATGCCAGCAAGTGACCACCAACTTCAGTCTTAACCCAGTGTGTGACAGCTCATCCAACACCCTACAATCTCCTGGTGTACCAGCACTTTCCAGGACAGGATTATAAAGATCTCTGACTGTATGCTGGGGGCTGTCCTCAGAGGCCACAAAATTGCTGTTACTCCCATTCCCCAATTTAAAAGTCTCCTGGTTCATTTAGCTTTCTTTGTGCATCATATTTGCTACCTGTTCCTAAGAAGAGACCATCTTCATGATTTTCTGCATTCTCTGATTATGTTTCCCTCCTAAGAGACATCCTTTCAAAGGGCCTTTATCTGCAGGGTTGGCTGATGGTCTAAAACTGCATCCCCATTCTGCATTTGCTGAAAGAGCTGATAACGTCCTAAAAAGAATTAACATTTAGATGTTAGTCCTGTAACCAAATCTGAATCAAACAATGATGACTGTTCAAATGTCTAAAGCTACTCAGGGATATTTTCATTTAAGCCCTACCAAGCTTGTACCAGGGGTGAGGAGGTTTCTAAAGATGCCTTTGTGAGCACCAGCCACTGAAACCCTTCTCCTTGTCCCTCCAAACACAGATACAATTATACCCAGCTCCAGCACAAAGATAAAGACTGAATTACAAGAGCAGCATTATGCTCCACAATCAGGGTCCTTGATTCCAATTGACAAGGAACGCAAATCATGCGCAGTTGGTCTGCGGATGCTTCCACTCCTGGAAATCATTCCCATCACAGGATAGAAATGAGTTCAATAGACAGGGTTACCTTTTGCGTTTCCTTCCCAAACTGCTAAATTACCTTGTCAGTTTGTGAGATCTTACAAGTAATGCAGGGTCAAACCTGGCCAACACTTGTCTGGGGTATTTCTTTGCAGAAAGTTTAACTACCAGCTGCTACAGTTTCCCTGATAAGAAAGTGTTTTCTTACCTATAGTGGCATGGATGTAGCAGGACAGTTATTCAGAGAGGCAGTGAAACACTTCTCATTTTTGAAAAAGTGGTATATTTATCTACCATTCTGGGTGATCCTGCAACAGGAGATATATCAAGATCCCTTGGGAAATGTCTTGAGATCCCTTACAGGCCTGCCTTTTGCTTTTATAGAGCACTCAAAACCAAAGCCAAATGAAAAACCCCTCAAATATCCAAATTCCCACATAACCCCCTCAATTTAAGCATACTCCAGGAAGTGCTGTCCTCTCCCCAGAATACATCCTGACACCCTGGGTGGGTGGGCAGCAGCACCCTCCTGCTAAGTTATCAGAGAAGGTATCTTTTGGATAACATACTGAAGCTAAACTTAGTGTGATTCATCCCTACTTCAGCAACGTTCACCAGAGCGTGACGTTTCACATCAGTCCTCGGGGTTTAAGAGATTTTCCACAAGAGGAAGGGTGTTAACACCAGCATCCTAACAAGCAGTGACGTGAACAATTGTGCTCCATAGATCTAAATTCCTCTTGTCACTCCAGATGTAGAAGTGCCTTTTAGAATGCTCTTCAAGGAAAAAGAGAGCCCTCCTTTGCTACCAGTAACCAAAGAAGCCTGTCCATCAGTCTAAAATGCCTGCACAGGGTTTCTTCTGTGCTCTGGAGATCTCACAGGAATATAAGGGTGGTTCTGGTAGCAGAAATTACCTCAGTGTCTGCCTGGTTATAGAGGCGAGAGGTCAGACTGATCCTGCAACAGCCCTCAAAACCTCTGCCATCACAGAGTGCTGAAAAATGCTGAGAAAAACGCCCTAAATGTGTGTGTGCAACTCGATGTCTTCTGGGAAATGCAGCCTGGGCTGTACCCCTGGGACAACAGCTAACCCTGCTGACTTAACCCTTTGTGCACAGTTTGCATGCCTTTCTATCAAACCACTTAAAATTCCTCCTCATTCCTTTCCCACTGACTTAATCTCCGAGTTAAAAAGAAAAGGTTATTTTCTCTCAAGCTTCAGTGGCAAGAGCCTTGTTGCCATCAAACCACTGTGTAAAAGGTCCCTCAAACATCTCAATGTTTGCCTTGGCAAAAGAACTGCAAAGGTCATGGCACTTCCAGAAGACTTTTTCCAAGCACCAAATTGGAAGCCCAAGATGGGGTGTCCACCCTGCAAAGCAAAGGCAAGGACCTGCAGCATTTTGCCACAGTGCAAGTGACATGAACACCCTCAGGCAGACCACAGCCACAATGCTGCAGAAACCATTTTAAAAGTCCTCCCAGCTTCATGTCCATGCAAAGAGTGAAAAGGCAGATGGAGCTTGTTTTTCCCAGTGGAGAGTCACTCCACCAAGGTCAAGGCACTTGCACAAGGTATTCAGACAGCTGGACAGAGAGCAACTGGGTTTGCCCTCAGCATTCCTGCTGCATTCCCTCTCCTCCCCTAGCAAAGCAGGACAGTGCAGAGGGTTGCACTTCTCCAGCAGATGCACTGGCAGAGCCAGGCAGAGGTGTCTGAAATGACCCTCCTGTCTGGACCCCAAATCTTCTGGAGCTAGTGGTATTTTTTAAATACGCCCATTTTGGACTTCTTCTGTGACTCTTAGCTTTGCAGCTAATGTTTGCCAAGCTTTTTTATCTACCACCTCAACAGCCAGAAACTCTTTTTTCTACCCCTCTAAGTGATTCTCCTGTAATGACAACTCCAGGAGTTGGGGTTTTAAGGAAAGACAGCCAAATCTTAGGAGGCTCTTGACACAGATCCTGACTTTTGGCAGCAGTGCTCCCTCGCCCACAGCTGAGATGCTGACTGCAGCTTGGGAGATGCTTAAGTAACCAACTGCAAACCTATTTATCAAATGACTCCAAGTCAAGGGCACAGCAGATGCAAAAGCAGATACAACCCTCCTCAACAGCCCTGCCTGCACAGGGGACAGGCAACTGGAAATAGCTCCATGCAAAGCCACAGAGGGATGGGGGCAGCAGCACAGGAGCAGCAACAGTTTGTAGGTTATTGCACCCTGTTTATGAATTTCAGGCACTTTTAAAATAATATTTTTATATCTCACACATTTCATACTGGTTTCTGAAGGGATGAAGCTCCTGAGACAGCTTTGTTTGTTCTCATACATTAAAAGAAATTAGCCTGGAAAGCAGAGACCTCCAACACAACAGGTACCTACAGGTTTTGTGAAGACCAGCACTTTAGTAAGGAAGGCCCCAGTGAATGTCCAGCCTGGGGAGCTGCTGCACCCAGACCAAGGAGGGTCCCCATGGCTCGGTCCATGCCCTGGCCCTGGGACCTGTACACACTCAACACCCACAGAGCCCAAGATAAACCACAGCACACACTAATGCCACCCATCTGTGGCAAGCAGAAGAGAACAAACCACAGCTATTATTCAGAGTAACTTTCTCAAATGTCTCTTCCATGGGTTTGCCCATACACTGACAGCTCTAAAAACAAGCCTCTTTCTCCCCTAGTTTTATACAGCCAGGCTTTTGACCCCAGTGAGTGGAAACCTTACATCATTTTACCTTCCTCCAGCTGATCCCTGTGCTCACCCTGGCTCTGCCTGCCCCTTCTCCAAGTCTTCATGACCGTGAGTGGCCATCACCCTCTCCAGCACTCAGTCGAGACAAAAAACAAATTAATGTCAAATAAGGGATGTAACTTTAAGTCCTAAAGCATGTATTAGATACCTCATAGTATTCAGATCCTACAAGAGATCCTCATTTTATACAGGAACTGGTTCCTATCCCCTTTTTCCCGTTTTCTCCAGAGCACTTCAGTAAACCGGGTCTGACAGCAGTGTTACTACAGCACAGGCAATAGCTACACTAACAGCTTGGAGGAGCTGAAGTTTACTGAGCTTCCTTTACTCAAGGGAACTGCATTTTTCTAAGATTATATTATTACTTGGGCTGGTCGCTCAGTAATGCAACATCATTTCCCTTTTGGGTGGGAAAATTCTCTCCTTGTCCTCAGATGTGAATGATTTCAGCCTGAAAGGATGAACGCGGACTCTGCATGAACTGTGCCCCTTGCTGAAGCAGCAGGATGTTATATATATAACAGCTGGGCATTAAAAAATATATGGTGATGGGTGCACACACATCAGCTGCATGTATGCAGAAAATGGTGAGAGAGAAGAGCTGCCGGATGTGACAAAACAATTTTCTCCTGAGAGGCACCCACAGACTTCATTCTCTCACCACGTCTGTGCATGTAGCCCTCTTGCATCTCCTCTGGATGAATATCCCAGCAAATGAACCTCTCATATTTATAAAAACAGCAAATTACAATGCAAATGTTGCAGAAACTGCTCAAAGAAATAAAGAAAATAATAATTTGTAATCAAGTCTATTGCCACTGAAAATTGGATTCTGCTTTCTGTGTTCAGCCATTCAGGAAGGAGAAAAAACCTATTGTATGACCTACATCTTTAATTGAATGTAAATAACAGGGCCTGGGGTTGGGGTATTCAGGCCTCGTGATGAGCTTGCTCCCAAGCTACAGACTGCATTTTGTATTGAGCATTTTCAAGGGAATATTCCAAACTGCCAAGCTTTGATTCACTTGGAGCACCTTCTGACACTCTGGCTGGTCAAACTGCCCCAGTGCTGCTTTGCACCATTTCAACGGCAGAAAGATACCAGAGCAGGTGCCAGGATCTGGCCCTGCCTCTTTCCAGAGGAGCTCTGTGCATGTCTGATGGGATGAGCCCAGGTTTGTCTGCCCAGAGATATCCTGACACCTCCAGAGACTCCTCACCCCTCCATACCAGAGGAACTCTCTTGAAGCTATGTGAGGAAGGAAAGCCAGAATCCAGAGGGTTTACACTAGCTATCTACAATCTGTCCAGCTCCAGATCATTTCCCTGGGGGTATTTCAGGGGTTGCAGCCCTGCCTGGAGCATCCCAGGTAGCTGGATGGGGCGCAGACAGAGGCAGAAAGACAGTATTTCTGTGCTGCAAAAAGTCAGCAGGCTCAGCCAAGGCTGAACCTTGCCACTCTGTAGCTATCCCTATTTTGGAAATGGCACACAGCTCCCATCGATGGGGAGCCCTCAGTGGCAGCCAGGATGTCCCTCTGGCAGCAACTCCAAAGAGCTGTGGACGTTGGTCATGCCTTAATCTCTGCAGCACAGCACTGAAACACTATCGCTGTACTGACAGGTTTTATTGGCTTGATTAGCTTGTTAATTGAAATAGCTCTTTTTTCTGTTGTGGTTATTTGATTAGCATGCATGAATGCTTCATTAATGCCAACACAACCAGACTGATGCTACCAGGTTTCATGTTTTGGATGCCCAGGTACAGTCAGCAGCATCCATTCATTTTCTCCATGATCACCAAAACCAACAGCTTTTCTAACCTGGCATCATAACCCCTCTGCTAAATAAACAAAATCCTCTGCCACCTCCAAGAGATGTGATGGTGATGGAGGTGTCAGACTCAGCAGCTCTGACATGCTCCCTGCAGACGAGCAGGATAGGGAGAATGGAGTATGGAGCACATACAACAGCTTGAGAGTTCAGTCATGGAGGGTTTCTGATTGGCAGCCCAAAAGTTGATATCTGTAAGAGCAGGTGAAGGAAACCAGTTGCCCCAGAAACTCCACACTCCTCTAAATAGATCAGTATCTGCAACTTTTGATACTGAAAAGAATATTTGCTAAGGAACCCACCCATGCACCAGCAAGGCTGGCCGCAGCCCCTCAAACATGGCAGCAACAGCCCATCTCCCTCATCGCCCCAGCCACGACAAAAACATAACGCAAGTTAAATTAACCTTCCAAAATGATGATGGCTGCTGGAACAGAACATGCTGCCCACACCTGCTGAATGGGCACAGGCTGGCACTGGTGGTTTGGTGCTGGGAAATCAGACTTTGCGGAGAGCCCAGTAATGGGCTTCAGCAACGGCAACTCTCCCCTTACCTACGGCCCGGCTCACATCTCCGCACACACAGTCACTGCGCACGGCGGTGCCAATCAATAGACATCACTGTGTGCTCCCTGCCAGCCAGGTCACACAATTATCTCTCAGACTGTACTCATTTAGCACTTAAATATCACATAAAGTGCTTACACAGATTGATGTGAACCCAGCTGCTCAGCGCATGACCCCTACTACCTTCCAGGGCTTGAGATGGGGAACAGGCAGGAAAGCTGATCTCCAATCTTCCTCCTTTTCTGAAATCACTTTTCATCCTTTTCTTTTTTGCTTTAGATGATGCACCCCAAAGGAGCAGAGCTAAATCCATACAACCCCGGGGAGTTCATCTTCACAGCACACCAAACAAATCCACTTAGAGCTCACAGAGGAGCAGCAAAGATGCCCAAGACAGGAAAACCCTGCAGCCTTTTGATGGTGACGCAAGGCATGAGAGGCAATCCTTCCTTGTCCCTGCACCACAGGGGGAGGAAGCATCCTTCCTGCACCACCCACGATCACCTGAAATTGCAACAATGCTAGAGAGCAGCATCTTACACATCTCCGCATCACTGTGGCCACAGGGAGAGCTGGGCTTCTGCCCCCAGGAGCCACAAAATACATACTGCAAAATGTGAAGCAGGTTTGGAAGTAACACCATACCTTTGTGCAAACATCCTCAGCATCTTCTTCCCTCGCTCCTAACTCTGCATCTTCCTCATATAGAAAGTTTCAGACAAAAAGTTAAAAATGTACATAAATAAATACAGACTGTTTACCCCTCTCACATCTCTCTTCTAAGAGTTTTGGAAAGTTTCTCCCAGCTGCCAGCCTAAATCTTTGCTGCTACTAAAGTTGCTTCCTTCTCAGGTGATTTCACACCACATTGCCAGAGCTCCCACCAGGGAAGCTGCCTAAAAAGGTGGCACCTGCCATGAGAGAGAGGGAGCAGGGACAGAAGGACAGACACAGATGGCAGAAAAGCAGATCAGCTTCTCAGGGAAAGCCCATTGCCAGTGGCTCCATGCTGTGCTGGGCACCGTGGCAGGGCACCTGTGTGTGTAGAAGTAGCAGGAAAAGGGACATGGCAGGAACAGGGAGACCCCAGCCGTAGTGACTTTGTCAGGGGCTCCACGTTACCTCTGCTGTCCCTGTAGTGTCACTGGAATTATTCCCATTTCACAGATGGGAAACCTGAAATACCGAGACCTGCAGGAGGACTGAGCTTGTAACCAAACCCTGACCTGATCCAGGCCAGCGGCAGACAGTGCCCTTCAGCTCACTCAGTGCCCATGTGAAGTAGCTGCCAGAAGAGTTTTCATGGAGGGATTTGATAATGCTTTAACTTTACTATCACCAGCTTTCTTGCTTCCTACCTCACCTATGCTTTTTTTTTTTTCCGGTGTTACTCTCCTTGGGTTCAGACCGTATTTTAAACACAGGCTAAAGCCATCTGTCCTCATCTCTCCAGCAGACTAGCCCACAGAGGGCCTGGCAGGGACGGTGGCAGATGCAGGCTGAGGCACAAGCCGGCCGGGAAGGCAGTGAGGCTGCGAGGGCAGCCCTGCTCCCACCCCGCTCCCTTGTCCCACCCTTTGTGAGACTCAAAAGCCCCATTTCTACACCCACTGCATCACCATCTGCTCACTAAGCCCTGCCTGAGAAAGGGCTTTTGCCGCCCAGCCTCAGACTGTTGCAAAGGGAGATGTAATCTTCATTTCCTGGTAGAGCCAGGGTAATGGGTATACAAGAAATGCTCCTCCCGCTTCAAGCGTTTTCAAAGGTGGGCAATGCCTCCGAGGGCCGGGAGCAGTGGCAACACTAACAGGGATTTCTCAGGAGTCTACAACTGGACCTGAGAGCGCTTCAGGAGATCCCCCCAGCCTGCTCCCACAACACCAGACAATTCCCTTGACTGACAGGCATAGAGCTGGAGCTAACAGCGAGTGAATCGCAGCTGTCAGGTCCCGGTGTAATTCATGATGCCATTTGCTGGGGAGCGAGCTACTGCCGGGCTATTTATCACTCCTTCACGATGCATCCCCTGTTTCTTCTGTCCGGGGCTGACAATTCACAAGCACCTGTAGATGCTGAGCACTGGCTGCACAGAGCAAAGCCCGCACTGCTTAGCTGGGCAGCCAGGTACTGGTGACCTGACAAATGGCTTTTCCAGCATGTGGACAGATAGTTCGAGCTTTTCAGACTCTTAACAAAGGAAATGCATTCCTCTACTGACTCTCAGGAGTCATCAAGGTCACAGGAAAAGATGCCAGACTGAAAGCTGAGATGAAATTAAATATTTTTTTTCTGTCCACTGAGGAATTTGCACAGCTTTCATCAAATAATAGGTGAGCAGTTCACTGGTAAGTTGCAGATTTTATCTTCACAAGGTTGACAGCAGGTAAGACAGCATTATTCTCTCCCAGTTTGGAGGGCAAACTGATACTTGGAGTGGCACAAAGAAGTAGCTGAGCTAGGAACAGACCCAAATCTCCTTCATTTCCATGCAGTATCCTAGTCACAAAGCTGCTCTCACAAGCACTGCTAGTTAGGAGCTTTCTAATCCACTGCAGGCTACATTCCAGCTGATATCCCCAGCTATACATTTGGTCTAGTGTGGATACATCCTACAAAGGCACGCCTTGGGTTTGTGAAGAAAACAAAAATGTTATAAATGTAGTTTTGTCACATTTCCTGAAATTTTATAGCTCCAGGCAACTAAACTTAACCCTAAGTTCCAAAGCATGATATTCTCTCCATATCAGAAGAAAAAAAGATGAAATTTGACAGTCCAGCTCAGGCAGGCAATGAATCCTAAAACCTGCGTAGGACTCATTTGACATATTGGATTGCTTATACCACCTGCAGACACCCAGTGCTTTCCAAACTCATTGAGAATTAGTTATCCTTAGAGCTATGCGCCTTCTTTGGTGATTAACTGAGTCAGTTTACTGAATGACACTTGAAACATCCCTGCTTGTTTTGGGAAAAATAAGGTTTATCCTGTGCTGAAACCAAATTCAGCACAATCTATAAAGCATGAAACTAGGCATTGCTTGAGATAATAACACTGTAGATGCGGCATGCAAGGAAAAATGTGACTTTATACATGAGTAATCTAACAGTCTGTAGGCAACATAGAGAGAGAGAGTATTTATAGAGAGCTGACAGCATCTGTCCCCACACCTGAGAGGGGTCAGTACCTAAGGGGTGATGAGAGCATTTCTGGAGACAAGCAGGAGGCAACCCAGACCTTGAAGACCACCTACAGGAGGCCCCAGTTTCCCACCTGCATGGGTAGACACATGTGGACAGTACTCCTGGTGCCCCCCAAAACCTTTCTCAGATTCCTCTGTGAAGTTCCCACCGCCTGCCTTCCAGTCGGTCCACACAGCTACAACATGTTTACACTTTCCCACCCACCATTCCCATTCCAAACCTTCACCCACTGAAGCAGTTGCCTTTAGCAGGATGAGCCAGGCAAGGTTAAAAAGGGAAAGGAATTGGGGAGGGGAGGGGGGGGTGGATTGAGAAGCGTTACACTTCTCGGCTGAATCCGCTCTAGGTGATGTCGGGATGCTCGGCAACCCACAGCCGCGATGCTGCGGGGAGTGCGCGGGGTCCCACGGCACGAGAGACCCGCACGACGCGGACCCCG
>WBMY01010667.1:632243-655648 GCA_013397315.1 Donacobius atricapilla | reverse complement strand
GGCCCGGCCCCCAGCGGCCGCCCCCTCCCGCCCCGCGCAGCCCTCGGGCTGCCCGCTCCCTCACCCGGCTGGCTGCGGCAGTAGGAGTAATAATGGTGATGATGAGGATGATAACGACAACAGCAAGGCTTCTTTTTTACTTTTACTTTATTTTTCCTGCCGCATCTCCGGGCGAGCAGGGCCGCCGTGCCCACCGCCCGCAGCCGCCGCGGAGCTGCCCCGTAGGAAGAATTTATTGACGCTCCGCGTCTCAGGGCGGGCAGGGCGCAGCTCCCGCACCCCGCACCCGGCGGGCACGGCCGCCCCTGCTGCGGTAGGGTCACCCCCCGCTTCCTCACTGCATTGCCCCGAACTTAATTCCCATCGAAATCAAGTCCTTGACAAGTAACTTCAGGTCTTTCCTTGGTTGTGAAGCTGATTCCCTTTTAAACGCCAGCAGCAGGGTTTGAGGCTGCAACTTCTTGCAGTGGTGAATTTCCCAGGCCGGGCTGTACGGGAGGCAAAGGATTTCCCTTCATTGTTCTGAAATTCCCCTTCATAATTTCATGCTCCTAGTTCTGGGAGAGAGCACGCTGCAGAGCAGTGGGTTGCGCTTTGCCGGAGCTGCCGGCATCCAAAAGCGCCAGGTTTAGGGGCCCGGCTGAGCTCTTCCTCTCCAGGGAACACAAGGCTCCCCAGGGAACACAAACCTGGCCAACCTGTCCCCTCGAGTCGCTCCTGGGCCCTACGCTTTTCCCTCGAGCTACTTTAGAATCAAACTTAATTTCCAGAGGGCAAGGAGAACCCGACCTTCCAAAGGGGAGGGTGACAGGTGACAGACAACTCACCACATCCAGACGGCTGCAGCCTCGAACAAACCCGGGGGCTGGTCCACAGGCCCCCACTGCCTGTTCGCTCTTCACCAAAAGCAGAAGCCAGTGGCTGATGTACACAAACTCTTCTGGAAGCCTCTTTTCACCCAAGAGGTGGCACTGATGAGCCCACACCAGCAGGGCCTTGGCTTTACCCTGCCAGGACTTGCTCTCCGCTGCTCCTGGGCTTTTCTCTCCATGTACAGATGTTTTTTCCAGCACCTTCCCACACCACTTCACCATGAAGCACACTCAGAAATCCTCATTCTGATGTTTGAATGATCATGGATGGAAGCCCAGGGAAAGGCCACCTCTGAGGCATCCCTCTATCACTCCATGCTGTAGTCTGCTCCCTACAGCTTTTGCCATCTTCTTGCTTCAAATTTGCCTAAACCCAAGGAACAAGTCAAGCCATGTCAGTTTGGGACATTAAGCACAAACCAATCACAATTATGCTTTAGCCATGCAAGTAAGCACCCCAGTCCTGGCAAATGGAGTGACTTGAGTGACCCAGAAAACACAGGCAGTCACCATCAAGGTGCCTGATCTACAGAGGACATTTTTAGGCTCCTTCATTTTCATTCAAATTCTATGTCCAGGTATTTACACATTCTTTATGGAACAGTTGTGCAAAACACAGCTTCTGTCTTGATAAGGGAGAGAGACTAATACGCAACTAAAGTTCAGGTGAAGAGCTGTAAAGTATTTTGATACTTTGGGACATGGCACAGGGAGTACAATGCAGCAGCTCAGACACTTGGGGATATCTTTATATATGAAATGCAGGACTCCACACTACCAATTCCTAAGATAGTAAGCAAGGTCCATAATAAATGGTTCTTTAGAAAGTTTTGTTAGTCCATGGAAAGAAAGCCTTGCCAACCAGTAAATCTGACACTTTTAACTGTACAATACAGGTACGGCAGTAGGGGCACAGAAACCTCTCTGAAGCCAAGCATGCAGGGGCTGCAGGGGGATGCAAGGATGATCATCAGGGCTGCAGGGGGCAAACTAAAGCCAAACTTCCCCCCAACATGAAATGGATGCTCTTCTGTCCACTCACTCACAAGCCTAAGGGGCCTAATGCCAAGGTTAGAACTCACACCCTTTCCCACTCCTTTTCTAAGAAACTTCCCTAACATCTAAGCCACACAGCAGCTCCGCACTCCTACAGCATCCTTCCAAGCTGTAAATCCAACAAGCAGGAAGCACAGTATCAAATGCTTTTCCAAAAAGGTCTCAATAAATTCTTCCTACTGTTTCCCTCAACAGGCCCATTGAGAGCCATAGCAGACAGAGGCAAATGCAAAACAAACTCTTCTGCAAGAACAACCCGTGTCGGTATGGAATGGCTCCGTCACACCATTCCCCTGTGCTGCCCCCATAGCACAGCCCACCATGCTAGGAAAGCAGGGCAGGATGAACTACACCCCTCTGGGCGTGGGGGGAAGGGGGTAGCTGATGTCCTCCCAAAAATTGCCATTAAACCTGCCTGAGCTGCTGCATTTCTGAACCAAACAGGGCACTTGTGACCATGACAGGGGTGACCATGAGGACCGTGTGCCCGAGTGCAGAGCCAGCAGCAGGGAGCGCCGGCCAAAGGGCCCCATGCTGCCCTTGGATGAGCCACATCCTGGCAGGGCTTGGTGTAGGTAGGGCAGGAATGCATCGCAGCCTCTGAGGCCCACGGCAATGGTGAGGCTGCTGCCTTCACCAGCCCCATCAAAGGTCCCACAGGTGAGAACTCGTGGGCCTAATCCAGTACTCACCATCAGAAAATAATCTCTCTGCTCTCTCCATAGTGGTTCCACGAGCAGCACATTATTTACAAGCACCCGGAAAGGAAACACTGATATTCAGGCAGTTTCAGACTTCCCAAATGCAATCCCTTCACCCTGATTTGCCAAGGTTTAGTGCCTGTAAATTTAAAGCTACTGTGTTTTCCTGCCATCTTATTTTTTATTCCTACTTTCAGGGTTCCATAAGGAATATCACTGCATTGAAGGAGTCAATTTATGACTAATATTTCTGAGCTCCTGTTTCAACAGCCACATGAAAACAACAGAGAAAAAAACTCACTTCGTTGGTTTTTAATCAAAAAATACTGTTTTACCCATTGAAGCTGCAGAGGGTAGAGTGGAGGGGATACCAACCATGCCACCCACGTGATGAGTTTGACACCCTCCTTGGGGGCTGGGAAATAAGCTTCAGTGGTGAGAGAAGGAAGAGCTGCAGCAGGATGAAGGTGGCTGTGTGGAGCACAAGCACTCAGTGAAGGCCACTGGCACTTGGCTATTCCCCATGTGGTGATGGAGCTGTTTATCCCCAGGGCACCACCGCACGCTCCGCTGCCTATCCTGCTGATGCTGATTCCAGGGCAGCTCCAGGCCGAGGGCTGCTCCCCTCCCTCCTTGGGAGCACAAAGTAATAGGAGATTTAAATGCATGAAATCATGTCTGAGGAGCCAGATGGGCCAGGCAAAGCCTGATGTCGAGTAATGCCACAGCATCCTCCTGAAAGAGGCTGTGACCTCAAACGTCTCCCCAAATTATGTACAAAACACATTTAACACTTCAATCTGAAAGCAAGCAGCACATTCCACACACAGCAAAGGAGTTAAAAACAAACAATCTCATCAACACAGGAAGCCTCTAACAAAGCTATATATAAAACATGACTGATATGATTAACTGAAACCTGCCCATCACCTTGTTTTGGGGGAGGAAAAACAGAGTGCTTTATTTCACCTTGATTTCCATTTTCCACATCGAGGGGCTAGAGACCTGTGGCGAAATTCACTGGGTTCTACCTTGTTTTGGTCTGAAAACACTAAAAACCACAAGAGTCTGTGCAGAAGAGGCATCTCTGTAGCACTTTGTGAGGATTACAGTGACCAGTCCCCTCTCTCTAATTCCAGAGGAGCCTTTTGCGGCGCAGCCAGTGTCATGAAACTCCTGCAGCTCCCTTGAAACTCATCCCAGATCTGTCCAAAACTTGGATCAGGCTCATAAACGTCAGACAAGTTTTAAGCTGATGATGAATTTAGGTACAAAGTGAATATTTTCTCCTCCTGGAATTTGTTATTAAAAGCCCTGAGTTTCCAAAGTGGACAAATAGTTCCTAACTGAGTAATTAATTACCTTTGCATCTCTTCTTGATGCCACAAGCCATCCATTAATGGATATCAATCATCCAAAAGGCACTTAATAAGTGACCATTTTTCTTGAAATTTTGGGGGTAGTGGTATATTATTGATTTTTTTTAACAAGATCTGCTTGCCTTGTACCTCCATTGGAAGCAGTTTGTTCCAGATATTTGACATTTGGAGGTCAGGATGGATACGGGTCTTGTGATCTCTCTTCATCTCTCACAGAAAAATGCACAACTTGAAATGATGTCACATTTTGAATCCTGTCACTGGAAAAAAAAAGAATCCCTTAGTTTCTGGGGGGGTAAATAAAGAAACCAACCATCTAAATCCATCTGGGAAGAAGCAATTCTAAATTTCTTATTTATTTCTTTTAGGAACTTTTTCAGCCAGCTCTGGTTTGGAGCACACCCTGACATTCTGGAGTTGAGCTAAACACTTCAGAGCAGTACCCTTAAATCTGGAAAGAAGCCCCCAATGAAATTTAGAAGGGACACTTGGATCCAATAAAGTTACAGGTGTGCTCCTCTATCACTAAGTTTCTGGGAGCACCCACGGGGTTTTTTTGGTCTTGCACAAGGAGGGCAAATCCTAGGTATTGGGGGATATGAGCATGAAGATCATGTGAAAAAAAGACACAAAGAGAAGAAGGCAGAGAGGAAAGAGGCCTCTCCTGTGCCGTATGGGCTTTAAAGTGATTTATTTTTAGCCTGCAATTTGCTGCTAGAGCCTCTCATCCGTAGCTTTTAAGGCTGTTACTGCTGAGGTCTCACCTTGTCTTAGGTTTAAGGGATGCTGTGCCAAATCTGGGTTGCAGCAAGACACCACTGCAGAACATAAGTGCATTATATTCCACTTTCATACAGAGATAACAATTTTATAGGTTGTCTACGAAATCTCCTCTCTTTTATCCCTATAATTACCTTCTCTAAAATTCACCAGGCAAGGGCAATAATTCAAATACCCTCCATTTCCCACTAACCTTAATGTTAATCCTAGGCAGGCTCCCATGCTTCAACAAACCTCTTCTGACCTTGCAGGTGTAAGTATGATGCTGTTTAAGAAATTCTGCCTGTCTGAATCTAAATCAGAGGCACGTGGGTGAGGGCAAACCACCTCATAAGGTACAGAGAGTCCTCTGTGCATTAATTGAGCCATGTACACAAGCATAATTTCATATTCTGTCATCCTTCTTTGCTGCTTCAATGCTGTGGTCACAACTATTTGCTGTGAAGAAGTGACCATGGCAGGTGTGTGATATTTTGGTCACCATACACAGCAATAGCCACCCAAGGAAACTCAAAGCTGATCAAGAGAAGCCAAAAGGAGAGGAAAAAAAGAGACAAGTTTGAGATAAGATATGAATTTAATGAGCCTGATTCTCCCTGTCCTAATGTGACACAGATCCAGGTAGATGACAATTTATACCAACTGAGAAAACTGTCTCTTAATGCCAATATCACAAAAAACTTGACTTTTCTTCTGCCCGTTCTTTGTGCTGACTATTTGTGCTGTAAGTTTTTTGAGGCAGAAACTTCCAATTTCTGGACCCACTTAGTGCTAAGGGATCATAAATGCAGCATGAGCTTCCAGGCAGTACTGCAAGGCAAGTAATAAAATATTTATCCTCAACCACCTTCTGTGCTTGTATGCTCTGCAAAGGAAACCATCAAAAGTACAGCCATCAATTTACTGTTGGAGTCTTCAAAAGGAACAAAACCATGTGCCATATCCACGTCTCTCTCAAAAACAAATGTTTTCACACCTTGACCCGTTGCAGAACATTTTCATTTCTTGCATAATAATAATAATATCAAATTTCAAACCAAAAGGAAAATAATTATAGATGATAAAAAAGCTCACATGGCTTAAAAAACAGTAAGGCCTTTCTATAACTACAGTAGCCAAGCTGCAACCTTGATATACAACAAGGCATCTGATGCTCAGAGCTGGGTCCCAAAAACACTTTCAGGGAACCTGAAGCTTCATGAAAGCCCCAGAATGTGGAGGCACAGCTTGGCTCTCAGGGGATGAAAGCAGCACATTACCACTCACAGGAGCAATCCCCACCCACATTTCTTCCCTTCAGCCACTAAATGTGAAAATGATAAATTCCTGCCACCTAATTTCACCCATTTTTTTGAAATGCAACCAAAGCTACAACCATTTTGACGTGACACATGATCTTTAGCTGTAAACTGCTTGCTTGCCTTCTTTCTTTCCTGCTGGAAAAGTTTCCTTGATGTGCAAAGCCCTGTGTTCCTGTAGTGTGTGGACCCATGGGGTCTCCAACGCTACCCAGACTGCAGGATTACTGGTGCTAAAACAAGGTTTCCTGCCACTCTTACCATTAACTACACCAGAGCTAATGCTCCAGGGAAGATCAGCATGTCCCTTTCCAAGCATTACCCAGGAAGGTTGTTGTACACTTAACCTGTAACGGAGCACGGAAATCAGCCTTGTGCGATGCATTTCTCCCTGCAGCTACAAGGGAAGGACCAGGTGCCTGCGCTTGCCAGGTGATGGAAGGAGCTGCCTGCTGCGGTGGTGGTGGAGGTGTCAGTGAAGGAAGAGGTAGAGTTTCTCCAGCAGCAGCATGTGGAGCCCAAAGACCAGGAACCCCTGGAACAGTGTGCTCTGCAGAGCATTTTCTCTACTGCCAAGTCTCAAGAACAGCAATTGCCATCCAGCGCTGATGCCAGAACCACTGCTTGCCTTTTTCCAGATATACCAAGACAAAACCCATCCCCACACCCCACAGCCCTCCAGATGTCCACTCCCCATGCATGACACAGCATGGTGCCTTTCCCTGGCAGCCAGCAAAGGCTTGAGCAGCACACAAACACAACTAGAATATTTCCAGAGGATGCTCAGGCGCAAAGGGCTGCTGCATGGTGGTGTCAGGAGAGGGGAACAGCTGCTGCACACTTAGCTGAAAGCAAAGCTGTGGGACCTCCCCCCAGTACTGCTAGACCGAGGGGGACCAAGGGCCCATCACATCCCAGCTGTGAGGACAAGCAGGGGTCACAGTGTTGAAGAGGCAAACACTCTCCACCAAATCATCTGGTTTCAACCAGTGCAACTCCTCAGTGAGCAAGATACATAGCCAAGGACCTCCCCCCCATCCCTCTCTGAACCTCCTAACTCATGTCCTATTTTAAGAAGGGAATTAAATTGTTTAGTTGCCAACAAAGAAGCTACCTAGGAATTTCTGCCTATTCATCTCTTCATGCCATGCTCTGGGGTTTTCTTTTGTTCAAGCTATAGAGAAATGCAGGGCTGAGCAATCCTCAGCTTGGGAGGAAAGGGGCCATGCATGTGACCAGACTTTGTGAAACCAAAGATTTTACAATAAGGGCATTATGGTTGGGTATGAAACTGTAACACGGCACCAAGCAGCTTGCCAGTAGTAGGGCAGCAGCAAGCAGTGTTTGAAGTTTGCACAGCAGGGATATCTGCCAAGGTTAAGGATGCTGCAAGCACAGGGAGGGCTCTCTGGAGCCACTGGCCCCAGGCAGCCCAGGGGAAGCTTCAACATGGGCCCAAAAATCCACACAGCAGATTCAGATTCTTTGGAAACCATCAGCAAGAAGCAGGCAGAAAGGAATCCTGGAAAGGTGTTTCCAACACTGCATGACTGATTTGAGGTGGCTCAGAGCTGGTCACACAAACACCACTTCCCTCTTGCCTCTATTGAGATAATTAAAGTTAAAAGCACTTAGTCGAAGACCTGCAACCTTGAAAAATGAATACACTTTCTGCAGTGCACCAAGGTGGCTCTTTTCTCCATGTCAGCAGAAAGCCTCCTGTGCCACCCTCTATAAGAAATCTGAGAGCCAAAGCTGCAGCTGGCCAGACCATGGGACGGGACCCATGCCACCCAGTAACACCAGCACTGGCAACTGGAATGGTGATCAAAGGCATTGAGAGTGCCCACAGAAATGATGGAGAGGAGTTCCTGGTGTCTCAGGCTTTTATTGCACAGGAGGAGAAATAAATAATCTAAATGCTGAAATTATCAGAGATGAAACAAAGTGAAAGGCAGTGATTTCCCCCTCCTCATGTCAGAACTGATGTGTGGTGCTGGGGCTAAGCATATTTTGCTAAAGCAATTCTGAACCATCTGTCCCTTCAGCCAAGAGACGCTCTAAGTGGGCCCAGCTATTTCATCAGATCTCAGCTCTCACATCAGAAAGGACATGGGAAATAACAATGAACAGCTTCTAAGACATAATTTCACAGTTTTACAGAAGAGGTCATTATCTTGCATTTCTGCATTTAAATGTGCCATTTCAGTTGTGAATATACTTCATAATCTTCTTGTACTTGCCACTGATTCTGGCCTACTGTCTAATGTCTTAAAATACTTCCTAAGACCTTGGTAATTGAAATGCTGAGGTAGAAAATTACTGTATTACAAGCAGGGAAATTCATGCCTAGAGGAGAAGTGAATTGACCTGGAAGGTCGCATCCATCCGTGGCACAGCTGGGAGTGGGGCACCAGCTCCTGCTGTCAACATTGCTGCTCTCAAGCAGAGTGTCCCCGGTCACCCAGAGGACATCTGAAATGGGGTGTTGTAAGCTTTTAGAGCAGCAACCATTTTTAGAACTCAATAGGGCTTATAATTGAATTCTTTTAAAGGGCTATACTGTCTTCAGTAACTCATCACTTCCTTGGACTGGCCCTTTCATTTCTATTTATCCCCCTCAGTTTGGGTAAGGTTTGAAGCCCAGAAATGTTGTAGTTTGTATAAACAAAAAGTCTCAAATACATAAATAGCTATTCACATCCTTTGTGCGTATATTCAAGTATTTCAAAAGGCACCCGTGGCAGCCATTAGCACTTCTAAATGCTTTTTGAAGTAATGGATTGGATTTTTGTGTGTGTATGCATGTCCTTCACTGGAACTGGCTCCCAAATTCCTCTCTGCTGATGAGCGAGGACTGGTGATAGCGGTCCCGCGAGGCGAAGTCTGCGTTCTCCTCGGTGAGCTGCCTGGTCTCCATGCCAACTGTTGCAAAGGATGGTGTCACCACGATCTGCTCCTTGGGAACTGGCCTTCTCCTGCAAACAGAGAAGCAGAGGTGCCTGCATCACCCCTTGTTTGCTACCCATTACCAGCCATGCTCTTGGCTGTGTAAACAAGGCAGGGTGATTCCAGAGGAGGCTAAATCCTTCTTGGTGCCCTTTGGAGGCACAGAGTTAACCTGAAAGCATTTTTCTTAGAATATCCTTGCAAACTTATTTTTCTTGCATGAGTGACAACCCAAGTGGAACATTGGGGTTTCCAAGTGGAAATATTTTTGTTATAGAACATTCAAAGAAAGTTATGGTCAAAAATCGTGGCTAGGACGGAAAATTACTGTGACCAAAGCCAACTCTGTTGCTACTCTGTAAGCAGCAGTCCAGAGTGAGACCCTTTGAGTACTCCTGCCCACAGTGGGCTGAGACCAGCACCTCCCTCTGAGTGGGGCCTCTCAGAGCAGTGAACTCTCAAGTTTGCAATACTTGGAGGACCACCACCAAATGCCAATGACAGAACTTGGGCTGATTCCCCCACTCCTCAAGGTTCAACCCTTTACCTGTTCAGAAGATGCAAAGGCATCATAATTCCATAAGAATCTTTTGTTAAATGGTTTAAATTAAGGTATAAATTAAGTGCTGTTATGTCTAAGACCTACCATGGGGACCTCAGAGAGATTCCCTCACCCCTGGCTTCTCTCCCCAGCCACCTCTGCTACCAAAAGCATGTGGTCATGTTATAGGAATTGATGGCAGAGACAGGATCTGGGAAGAGAGACCAAGGTGCTTAATTGCCTGGACTTTCATTTATTTTGAAGGAGCCAGCAAATTGGTACATATAATGCATGGCAGCTCATGTTGCACAGTCCTTGCTACAGCGTTCACTCACCCCAACAAAAAAGAAACCCAACAGACTGAGAACTCAAAGCCCACAGCTCAGAGGCAGAGGTGCTCATAAGCTGCTATAGGAAACCCAACGATTCCATCATTCCAATGATGGAATTAATAATTAGTAGCATCAAATAAGTTTAACAAAACTAGTTAATAACCAACCAAAAAAAACCCTCAAGGTCTTCTGGGAATCAAAACCCCAAGACAATGCTACTGCAGTCCCATACAAACTCAATTCTGAATGGTCCCTTCACCAAAGACCCTGTTTATCATATTTGCCCCACAGTTATTGCAGCTGCCCCACCCCAGATTTCCTCTCTGAAACTTGAACACAGCTGCCATGTGTGCCATGTGTTCCACCACTACCAGAGGAATTCGATTTCACTGAATGATGGGTGGAATGAGTCTCCAATTTCTCATTTCCTTTTAGATTTTCCAGTTGAACCTGAGCCATAAATTCTGAGCACAGACCTTTGGGGTAAGATGAAGCTTCAGGCACCAAGATGCAGTTATCAGCTGACATTTCCACACACAAAGCAGAGGAGACTCCTGCTTCCCCACGTACATAGCCAACCATATGCCAGGCTAATGGGAGCAAACAGCTCTTTTTACCATAAAGCAAGAATAAACCCAAGTATGCAAGAAGGAGCAGAAAGACTGCTTAAGGTAATAAGCAAGTCAATTCTTCCAGCCCTCTCTATGCTCATTAGTGGGTCACGGGAACAACAAGCAGTGTGTTGGTCACTGCCAAGTGACTGGTACCAACCTGCATGAAGTGATCAAAACAGACTTAATCCAGCCAAAGAAACTGAAATTTGCTGCTGCTCCTAAGGAGAAAAGGCACAAGAAGTCAGTATGCTGCTAATTCTCTCATAATAGCATTACGCGACTGAATTTTTGCATAAAATCTCAAATCAGCAGGCTTGTTATTAGTCTGCAGTACCCAAAGATTTTGTGATAGTGAGAACATTCCTGCAGTCTTCCTACATGCTGTGGCTTTTAAATAACTGTCCAGATACAACCCCAAATTTCCTATGGAGAACAGCTATGTGCTCCCAGCCCAACAGCTTGTTAAACCCCAGTAAAGCATGAGCAAAACACAGACACCCACCACAGTTCTTTTCACTCCTTGGACTGCAAAAACCATTCCCACTGCAGGGATGGGGAGACAGGAGCCATTCAGCCAACCTCAGCCAGGGTGGCTATGGTCTCACCATTCATTCCCTCTTGTCTGACCCCATGGAGAGCTGGCTTAGCTTACTACATCAACACTGATTTCTTTTCTGATTTCTCAGTAGTGTTAGTTTCCTGCACTGGGTCCTTGGCAGGAGCAAGGAAGTGCCAGAGCTGGCAGCAAAAGCAGCAGCAGAAGTTTGTGGTGAGGGTCAGGGAGAACCGAGCCCTGCCAGCACCTGCTGGATTTAGTTTAGGCTGCTGGAGAGGAAGAGAGAGGAGAGATGTGTCAACCATAGAGCATTTCTCCTCCCATGGTCAAGTTTTCATCCAGCCCCTAATCCAGAGCATCTCTCAGGCCAGTGTCTCCCAACCTTTTCAGACAGAAGGGCTGTTTGATCCTTTGAAGAACAAACTCACAGATCATCGGAGCCTTGTGACTGCAAAATAACATTTCCTCACAGCCAAGTAAAAATCAGGCTGAATTTTGGGCATTCACTTCTAACATTTTCAATGGCATGCATTTTACTGTGTGCATGAGAATGCACATGCAAAAGCAACAAAGAAAAAAATGTATAATCATGCCGCTGTTTTGCAGATCAGCTTCCAAAACCCTCTACACACTGACACAGAAATTTTTCTAAACTAATTTTTGGTAAATATTTCAAAAGCAGATTAGAGATATAATACAGTGAGTGTGCAAAGGTAAAAAAGACTCCAACACCTGAAAACATTATTTGTGTTTTGTTTAATATATGGGGGCCATAAAAAACTTCTTAAAACTCACACATATTTTAAAAGATACAAATTAGCGACTACTATCCACAGTCTCAGTTCTTTTCCACTATCTCCTCATCCTGGACAAAAAACTGCACATCCAGGCATGCACTCAGCTATGCACGTCACACACCTGCCAGTGGATGGATGGTTGGATGGATGGATGGATGGTTGGATGGATGGATGGTTGGATGGATGGATGGATGGATGGATGGATGGATGGATATACTCATGAGCAGGTGAGGATGCCCACACCATGTCCCTTCAGAGACACAGAGCACTGCAAACCCCCACAGTGGCCTTCCCAAGGAGCTGTGGGCTCTCATGAGCTGCTTGCTGAATGTGCTTCACTGTTTAATTTTGAACTTGTTTAAGCCGATCATGTGCACAGATCTTTCTAATGCCCTCTGCCTGAAAGTATTTTCCCAGATTATGTTCCCAACATTTTCAATGTGTTTAGCTCTGGAATCAAAAGGCTCTCTTGTTCCACAGTTATGAATGCTAAGATTTGATGAGACACTCATCATAATTCCCATTTTCCTTAAACTTCTCTCAGGTGGGTTTAGATTGATTAGGTTTAATAAAAATTAATGGCAGATTTTTTTTCATTGCTGGGATACATTTACAAACTGCCATCCCTATCAAATCTCAGTATCTGGTTTTGCCAATTAAAGCACAATATAATAAAGCAATAAACAGCATGTTCAAACTATCAAACCAATGCTAGTTACAGTTAGAATCTAACAAAAAATTAAAGACTCAGAGAGAAAATGTATTGAAACTAGCAATGAAACAATTTGTCATTGTTCACTGTGTTACCTGCATATTAAATGCAAGAGTCTCAGTTCCTAATTAAGTTAAATTAAAGTTTAATGAATTTTTAAGCAGGTTGAATAATACAGGGAAAAAAAAACTCACCAAGAGGGAGTCCTGGGCTCACTTGGCCAATGTAGAAATACAGAATAACACCTGCTCCCAGGCTGACAAGGGTGTAGATCCACTGAATGACAAACATTATGATGAGGGACACGGTTGCCTGTTGGAAGGACATGGTTTGGGGTTACCTCAGAGTCTGGAAGGTAAGACCATGCCAAAGCCCAGGTTTCCATGTTACAGGGAGCCTTGTTTGGTCTCACTCTTAAAAGGAGGGACAGCACAGGTTTACAGTGTCACCTTCAGCAGCATAGAGGTAGCTCCAGTGAGCTTCCCTGAGTCCCAGAGGCAGTGTGGGTCTCTGCCTGGGCTTCTCCAAAAGAAGTATCCAGAGGTTCACTAGCTCAGGAGGAGATTTGGCTCAAGCTGCGTACAAACAGGGGCAGAGGTAGCATCTCCATGGGAGATGTTCGGAACAGCAAGGGTCAGCACACAAAGAAAGAGCTAAAATGGTCCTAAATGACACAACTGGTGAAGCTCAAAGAGAGAGGGCAGAGGGGAGAGGAGTCAGGATGCATAAGCACAGGTGATTTTTCCTCTTGTATTTTATTTTGCATTGTCAATCCCATCCCAGCTCTGTTGAAACCTTCTTCCAAGCCTGATTATTGACAGGAAACCAAGTTTGCTTTAATGAGCACACCCATCACCTCCATAAACAAATTCCCCAGCAAAGGCAGAGAGCTGATGGCTCTGCCATGACATGCACTTGGGAGCCACGTTAGAGACAAGCCCGGAGATGGCATCAGCACACAACCTCCTAAAGATGTCATCCTAAAGAGGGGTCACCACTCCCAGCCCACTGCTGGTGCTGCAGCCCAGTGGGACCCCTCACCAGGAGCTGGCTGCTGGTAGCAGTAGCGATGAATTGGAAAAGCAGGTGTCAAACTCCATCTGAGTATTAAACTAACGGGGTTTGGTGGCTCGTTTGAGTGGGTTTGTTACATTTTATGCACAGCTATGAAATCCTCACCCATGCAGCAAAGCCATATGGCTCATTCATTATGTATATCTGACCCTTTCCCTGTCATCTGCCTGATAATCCATCTTCCCAAGATGAATTTAAGTGTCTTAAACTTCTCAGCAGCTCGAGGCAGAATCTATTTAAAAGTTATTTAAAGTAGCATGCTGTAGGAATGCTCTCCTTTCCTCCCTCAAAAGATGGAATTTCATAGCCAGGCTGCTGGTATCAGGAAGTCAGCACAAATGAAACCCCACCCCAAGCTTGCAGAAACCAGCCCGTTAATAAAAGCAACACAGCTTTGAAATGATGTCTCAGTCCATTACATAGCAAGAAAAACCAGACTGCCCCACAGTGAAAAGAGGGACACTGATTTTTTTTTTTCCCCATGCAGCCATGCATCTCTAAAGTCCTAAAACTCCAGACTTGGAATTTGTACTTTTAAGTTGGGCTGGAGCTTCTTTGTTTATTTGGGGTTTTTCCTGTTGTTATTTAATTTAATATGCCATTGAACTGGTGGATGCATGGTACCTTGAGTATTTAGTTCAAGTGACCTGGAATACGAGAATCAAAAGCCATTATTTAAGGCACTGGAGTATTTACACTGCAGTATGTGATGAATTTCCTTCTGTTTTCTACAATCACAAACCACTGCTCAAAATAAAAGATAATTATTTACACCAGCAAAGGAAATCCAGTGACTGAAAAATCTGGAGTAGAAGGCTTCTGGTATTTGCTGAATTCCCAGTTCTGGATTTTGTTCCTTTGTAGATGATTCTAAAGAAAATGGAAAAAAGATATTAGAAAGGAGCTGTAATATGGGTTTTTTTACTCTACTTTACATTACCAGATTCCAGGAACCAAAGCAAAACTTCTAGCTGACAGCTGGGTATGACAGAGTTAAACCAAAACCTCTGAAATGAAAACTGAAAAGAAGTGCAAGAAAAAGCCAAAAAGTTGCCGGCTCTGCTACTAAGTCGATTTGAAGGCTGCATTTATCTATCTCTGCCTCGGTTTCACAATTTTTGAAATAAGAAAAATAATACTTTCCTCCCTCAGAGGGGTTTAGGAAGCTTAATGGACTAATGCTGATGAAATACTACAGCACCGGGAGTGACAAACTCCATGCACATGTGCTGCATCAAATACCCACATCACCAACAGAACAAATTCATTTCTTCACCTATAGATGTTGAGTTACAGACTCCACCTGTGTTCTGGAGACCACTGCATTTTGATAGCCTGAGTTTTAGAGTCACACAGCTCCTACCATTCTACACCACACCAGGATGAAGTAAATCCCAAGATACACCTAAACCCTTTTTAATGTACAGCGTTCAGCATGCCTGTGAAGAATTACGAGTATATCGTAAACAACCCAACACTAAATTTAGTCCTGCCTGCTTTCCTGTGATTAATCTTCTGTAGGAAATTGCACTGGAACTTCTCCTGTGATGCACTGCAATGAACTCTACCCTCACCTGGAATAAATGATATTATTGCCATGAATCACTGAATGACAGTCCCATATAAAGCTCGTTTCATACCTGCCTTCAGAAAAGCACTGGGAGGACCAAGGTTATAAACAATTTCCTCTGAACATGGAGATGTCCATCTCCTACAGCCCTTACCTTCTCCCCTCGGGTCAGGGAGCATCATCACTTCACTGCAGAGCTGTTCCCTCTGCTCCAGCTCCCTGGGTACATGCTGGGCATCTGCAGGGGGTGATGAGCACAGATCTGCATCCCACTGACAGCCCTGCTCATCCACGTCCTGCTGCCTCTCATGGGGCTCCGCGGTCTCCTTGCAGCCATCCTGAGCTGGGGGAGCACTGTGATGGAGATCCAGAAGAAAGCTGTCTTGTAATGTCTGCTTGGCTGGCTTCTTTGCCTTCTTTCGTTTGATCTTTTGGGTTAAATTCTCAGCTCCTTCTCTTTTGCAAATACTTGGCTCTCTAAAAAATGGTTTAAAAAGCTGGTCCATGTCTTTTTTGAATTCCAGCAAGGTGCCATTTGATCTGCTTTGAATTACCCCATCTGCTGCACAGCTTGGGGGCTTGTTGAAAATTAAAGGCTGGGAAGAGTGAGCAGGTCTAGCAGTTCCCATCTGGGTCTCTTCAGGTTTCTGCTGAATGTTGTAGCTCAAGGACAGTGAGAAATAGGAATAGTCCACAGCAATATATGTTACCATGAAGTTGATGGTGACTATCGGAGCAAGAACATTCACTTGCCCAATGAAGACAAAAGCCATGGTGATGAGACTTGTTAAGCAAATCGCAGCCACTGGAGTCTTGTTGGGGCCTTTCTAGTTCACAAATAAAACAAAATTACATATAAGTTAATGACCATGAACCTTACCATGAGGATTCCCCACTTGCTCAGCTGCCATATGTCATTACCTGGGTTGTCTGCAGTACCCCCCCAGTCATGAAATACATGCATGCATGTGCAAACAGGCTCACGGGCCTAATAAATTAAAGAACAGACTGGAAGCCAAAAGCTGTTGAGCTCCCACTTCATCCCTAAGCCTTATTCAAGCTTTTTCTTTGGTAAATTCATCCACTCTCACTCATATCACCATGGTAAAACAATGTCATTAAAGCAGCAATGAACCTTCAGAGAGATTTGTGGGACTTATGGGAAGTCTTGCGGGAATAAAATGTGTTAATTAGAGTTAACTGTTCATCTCTAATTATTCTACAGGACTCTGCATCACTGCCTACCCAAAAGGCTCCCTCATGCTGCCCTTGGAAAAGCTCTGCCTGAAGCAGTGCCAGCTGCACATCAGCAGCTTCTGGCCCTGCCCTGCCAGGCAGCCAAGCTGAACCCATGGTGTGCTGAGCCTCTGCACGTGGGGTTCCCCTCCGTCAATCCACCCCAGCAGCATGGGGAAAGCAGCAGTGAGGCTGGGCAGGTGAGGAGGCTGGGGCTGGCAGTCAGCTCCAGCAGTGTGTCAGTAGGGCAGGCAGTCAGGAGAAACATTGCCTGCTCCTATCCCTTGGGACTGCGTGAAGGCAGGGAAAGGAGGAGGAAAGAGGCACAAAACAAAGAGCATTGGGAGTGCAAATACCTGAGCCCATGAACTTTAATCCCAGGTCTAACATACCTTTCCTTGGATGAGGCACCATCTTGCCATTTTGACACCTGACAAAGCCGTGCAAGCTGTGTAAAGATTTTACTTAAAAATATCTTACAAGGTATCTTACAAAGTATCTTAAGTTTTTACTTAACTGAATTTACTTCTTTAATAAACACAGAGCTCAAACGGAAACTATTTCTGTTTCCTCCACTCTCATTTATTAATAGAAAAGGGGACAAGTTCTGGACCATTACATCTTTTCAGAATGAACAAAAATACATCTCAGGGACAAAGGAGCACAGATCTCAGAAAGCATCTTCGGTATCAGAAAGATGTACTGAGATGGGGGACAGATGGGATGATCTCAGGATGCATCTGGCTTGGATTTAACTCCACAGAAAACATTTGTCTCCTTCCCATGAGCTGTGGTTATGGTGACCACACCACCTTCTTCAACCATGAATAAGAATAACTGATGTGGAGTAGATTGGTAAAGACAAATTAGATGTATTTACTCTCCATAAACCAAATCTAAACATTTCCAAAGGTGACAGAGAGAAGGAAGGGGGAAAAGTGATCTGCCTTTGATTTCTCCCCTCTTTTTGAGCCTTTCCAATCATGGCACTCTGCCTGGAGTTCAGAGCAGAAAACTTGACAGAAAGACAGAAAACTATCAGAGAAGAGAGGGAATCAACTTTACTAAATCACTGAAAACTTCACAAGGGTTGCCAAATAGAGAACAGCTTATTCTGGGATCACCTGAAACTGCCTTCAGGAGCTGGAAGTTTTTGCAGACATTATTGTTCCTGATTTCCTGATGATTATTACTATTATTTTTGCTATTATTATAATTTTAGTTTAGAAAACTGCTTTGAGAAACATAAAACAGAGAGAAAATTATTATAATTATAAAATATTGAAATATTTTTAAACATTAATATATATCAATACTGAAAAATATTTTTCTGTATTTTTAAGCCACTCTGAAGGAGCAAAGCCTCATAAGGCTTTTCCAGAAGCTCTGTACAGACAGTTAGGTACTGCAGATTATTGAGAGTGATGGAATTATTTTCTCCCTATTCAGAAAAAAGGAAAATCATGTACAAATGTATAGCCCAAGACTACAGAGTCCTTGGTGATTGATATCAGTAGAATGACTCGTGCCTAAAGACTATTCACGAAGCAAGGAAAAAGCTTCTTGTCACATTCTGGGCTAGACTTGGTTTCAATGCTTATCTAAAGCTTAGAAGATCCCTAATTTAATCTTTCAAATCTATTCTTTGTTTTTATTTAATAGTGTCCCGAAGGCACCTCATCTTACAAAGGAGTGTCCTCTTCTCCACTGCACACAGACTGAATCCACAGCATCACACCTGGCCACGAGCTCAGCACCGAGGTTACCACAGAGGATAGGAACAGATCAAAGAAAATGTACAGGAAAGAAGAATAAGAAAGAAAACAGATAAAAGGTAAAGAGACAGTTACCATCTATTTCACTAAGTGCTGGGAAAAAAGCTTCAGGCTTCTGCCCTGGACAGGAGGGCAGAGGAGAGGGAGGTACTTCTTTCAGCCATGGCCAGGATCAGCACCAGCACGGATAAGGTGTTTGCAAAAAAACCCACAGGCAAAGTTATATCCTAAGAGCCTGTCCTGCTGGGGATATCTTGAAGAAGTGGCTCAGAGGGAGGGAGGGGACCGATGGCAGCCCAGGAAGGGCTGTGTGTGCACGGGGGCAGGACAGAGAGCCCCAGGCCAGGGTGCAGAGGTGGGTGAGCGAGATGCCAGGATGGCAAAGCAGGGCTGCTCCTGCACAGTGCCAAACCCTGTGGGAGGGCTTGGAGCAGAGGCAGTGCACAAAGGGGACAGGCAGGGAAAGGACCACAGACAGATGGATGTGCTTTTTTTTTCATAAAACCACCCATTTCCTGGCTTTTCTGCCTAGGCATGGGATACCAGATCCTGAGCCTTCCCCTCCTCGCATTTCATGCATCCCCCATCTCACTCAACAGACACATAGCTTGGCTTCTTAAGTTCAGGTGAAGGTTTGAGAGCAATCAAGAAAGGATGACTAACCCCATGTCCAAGGAAGGCAAGCATGGGGATCACATTCTCCTGGGCGATGCACTGCAGGATCCTGGGTGCTCCGTACAGCCCTCCCATGCAGGAGGCCAGGGATGAGATGTACAGCCCTAGCAAAAACAAAAAGCCCACCAAGGATACCTGGAGGAAGCAGAGAGAATGCAAAGTTCATAATGTTATGCCTCAAAGACACCCAAGCAGTCTTAAATACATGTATTTTAAGAGATCACATATATTTTCTAACATTGTTAAATGAACAGAGCAAGCCCTGCAAAAGCAGCAATTTAATTGGTCTGTGGTATAAAGTACAAGCAATTAATACAGGAAAATTATCCCATAAAACTAATTTAATACTGAACATCCTGTACCGACAGAACCATTTTACAAGCTCATATCCAAGAAATTCTTTGTCACTTGGAGCAATTGCTGCAAAGCAGCAGCTATTAGATTCCCCTTAAGTAACTGGAAGTGAGTTTATTTCAGGCGAGATCACTTATATACAGAGTACATCATACAGGAAAAGCTGCCCAGGCTTACAACCATCCAAAACAGGAAGACAAACCCCTGTGTCTCAGAGGGGAAAACCAATCCTGAAAGAAAACCCACAGCAAAACCAAATCAAAATTGCCACTTTAGTAAATGGCATCTCAAAAAACACGCTCCAAAGGATATAATACAATGACCTTATTTTCCTGTCTTCAATGAGAAAAGAATTTCCTTTGGCCAACATGAAACATTAAAAAAAATAAAATTTAAAGCCATAGTGCTAACAAGGCTGGTTTTAGAACTGGTTTCTGAAGCACCCCTTCAAGCTGGGAGCATCTCCTGCAGGTGTGGAGGGAAAGGAGGGACAGCTCCTGCTCTGTCACACAGAAGTGAGGACTGGGGTCCCCCCAAGTAGGTCCCCACTGTCGAGAGCTGCAAGCACAGACAGCGTACCTAAAAAGCCCCACCCAAATACAGAAAACCTCACAATATAAACATTGTGCAAGAAAGCTTTGAAATGGGAGTGCTCCTGGCTCCACAGTGTAAGGACATAGAAAAAATAAAGAAAATAAGGTCTAGGGTCACCCGAGACACCCCCAAATCCTGCAAGACCACAGAGGTTGGACAGTCAGCAGCAGGCACAGAGAATGGCAAGGCATGGGGGTAACTCCAGCACAAAGGCCAGGCAGAGAGAAAAACCCCACATTTTGGTCCAAATCCAACATGTCCATACTCCTCTGAAGCAAATGCTGGAGGTGCAGACAAATCTCTGTGGCAGAGGGTGTCACCAAATGCAGGTCCCCTGCATCCCACGTGTCCTTTGCTCCCAATTCTCCTTCCATGGAAAAGAGGGTCTAAATGAACACAGGTCCTCCCAGCTTCTGCCCCCATTGAAGTCAGGTGGCACATGCTTTATTAGGAGGAATTACAAAACTTTACATGGCTAAAGATGATTCAAGCTACATCTGACCATTTTTTTGTCTACAAAATCTTCAGGCAGCAAAAAGGAGATTGGGTAAATAGCTGTAAAAAGCTTGCTGTTGGGGAAGGCATGTGAAATTAATGTCATGATTCAAACTTCCTACTACAACGTTTCCCCATGAAAATCCACTTGGCCTTGTGAATTGTATCTTGTGGGACGGAAGGAACCTGAGGCAAAGATGAGCAGATACCAGCTCCCATTAGACCAACAGTCAGACACTGAGTGGGGAATCCTCCCTTCCCTCTCCTCTAATCCTACCCTGCTCTGAGAAATACTCGGAAGAAACAAACAGTTGTGCCAGACACCATATATTATTTTAGCTGCCAAAAATGCTTGCATTTAAATGTGCTACTTGACATTCAAATCAGGGTTAGAGGGGAAGAGTCCCTTTCACTGAGGCTGATGAAAGGTTTTGCTATGCGTTTTGAACATAGAGAGTGTGAATACATTGCAAGGAATTGGCAGTTGGAGCTCATTAGAAGTGAAATTACTGAATCTCATTTTTATGTCTAAGAGGCCAAACAAATACTGTAACAGAGAAAAGCAGCCAAGGACTCACTTACCTGTGATAGAAATGGAGAGTTTGGAGGAGTAATGACCTCTCCCCCCTTCCTCTCTCCAAAGTCATTAAAATCTAAAGCATCTTGTAATAACTCAAAGAAGAAACATGAATATTGCACCATTTGTTTGTTCTGTATTAGGGGAAAGAAAATTGATTTTGCTTTTTCAGAGGGCGGTGTTTGCTTGTTTATTTTTTGTATTTCACATTATTAAATATTTTCTCATTCATTACTAGGAGATTGTTCATTTTCCCCCTGAGGGTTCTGAAGTTAAAACACAGCTTTAACAATCTGTTTCTCTTCAGCAGATTAATTTAAAGCTGATTCTTTTGGTTACTGCACTTTTTGCCCATTAAGTCATTGATATACAAAGATGTTGTCTTAGAGAAGGCAGGTTCATTTTTTTTTTCCTGAAAGAGAGGTGGATTTTTTTACCTCAGCAGAAGTGGCAAAGCCCCACCAATAATTGGGAGTTTATTTGGGGGGTGGAAGAAGTTTAGAGCTGTAATTACTTAAGAAACAAAGCCAGAGTTTCAAATTGATATTTTAGACTAAAACCATGTTACACATTCAACTATGTAAACTTCTCAACTACAAATGAATCACAAAAAATAGTGTCAAATACAGTGAACCCACGATTTTGGATAATACTGAATAACAGAAAATTAGGCCTTCTACATCCTGTGCAAAGAAAGACAATGACACACACCAAAACCTCCCGCTCTGTTTTTAGAGCCCTGCAGTGGTAAGGTTCATGGTGTGTTACACTACAAACCCCCCTCATGTAAATACTCTGTGTGGAATGTCTCAAGTTTAATAATCCTATTGCTTGCCCTGCAATTACAGCCCGCTAGATATGGAAATGTGAGCTTTGCTTGACTTAGTAAAGATAAGCACAGGGGTTCTTTAGAGATTTCAATTTGGTCTAAGCTTTCACCAGTGAGAAAGGATACACTGAATAAAATATAGCATTTATCATTAGACCACATTACCATACTTTAGCTCTTAAAGCTATTGCTGGGTGCTTATGCCAAGATTTGGCATTATGGGATATGCTGGTGAATGCAAGGCTATTCAAATCAATTGTACACTGGGATTTGCATCAGGCAAATCCCCCTGAATTTTAATGAGGGATGCGTACCCAAATTCCTTCGGCTTTTGGGAAACTCAAGCATTCAGTAAGGCAGATGGCAACCTGAAAGCACCATTATATAAAACCCCAAGTTACCTTCTCTGCTATCATGAAGTCATAGCGGAGTGACTGACGGGTACAAATGGCTCCCAGCAAAAAAACGAAGACCATGTACAGAAACCACCTGCAAACAACAAAAATAAACCAATTTCTTCACAGCAAGACAAGACCATTGAGAATTCTGCCACTAGGAGGGCCAGGAGACAGTCAAATGCCCACACGTTGGGTCTTCAATCACGCTGCATGGTTCCTGAATGATTTAGCTTCAGGGATAAATTTGACACCAATCCATTTTACCTACCCACCATGCTGTGCCAGGGACAGCTGCAGCATGACTGCAGGTACCCCTGAGGGGAAGCTACCTGCACCCCTTAGGTGTGCAGGGGGGAAATATCCCAGTCCTAGGGACAGACCTTTTAGTAGGGCCTGTAGCAAAACACCAGGGGGTAATGGTATGAAGTAAAAGATGGTCAATTCAGACTAGCTGTAAGGAATAAATTTTCTACAATAAGGGTGGTAAAACATGGGAATAGGCTGCCCAAAGAGGTGGTAGATACCTTATCTCCAGAAACATTCAAGGTCAGAATGGACGGGGCTCTGAGCAATCTGATCTGGTTGAAGAAGCCCCTGCTCATTGCAGGGGGTTGGTCTGGATGGCCTTTAAAGGTCCCTTACAGCCCAAGCCATTCTGTGATTCTGTGGCTCTGCAGGTCCCCCCCATCTGGCAGTAACATTAACAGCACAGCCAGCCTGCTCTGCAGCCTCAGCCAGGATCCTCCTCTGGTGTTCTGGCCTTTATATACTCATTCCAGGGGATAATTTTGTCTGTAGAGCCCAGACAGCAGAGAAGGGAATGACCACAGCCTTAGATAGATGAGTTCATGTGATACTTCTATGTCCTGTGGAATCCCCCCTCTTAAAACAAGCACCAATTTCGGCAGGAATCCCTCCAAGTTGTGAAGAATCTTCCTTCCTGACTGAATATTGGTACACAATTAAAAGAAATAACTTCAAAGGCAATTTAGATGGCAATAAAAGCAGGCAGGAAAACCTACTGAGGGCTTTTTTTTTTAATATGCAGCCGTGGAAAGTTCTCTTGGAAAGTAACATTTCCTTGGGAAGAGCATGACTTGGTGATGCAGGGCTCCTGTTTCCCCTATCTTGCGAGTGGGTAGGTCATCTCACCTCTCTTGTCCTCATTTTCCCAGTAATAAAAAATACAAAATTTTGATATTTCTTTTCTATTTATACAGAAAAAGAATGCAAGGGAAAAA
>WBMY01010667.1:551040-632205 GCA_013397315.1 Donacobius atricapilla | reverse complement strand
AAAAAAAAAGGCAATTAAGCCCCCGCCTTGAAATCAACAGCAGTGAATGACAAATTCATCCTCCTGCCAAGCCTTGGAGAACTCTGCATCCCACTTTGGGACAGCCAGGTTGCAGCAGCACAAGCACCCCAGCACCAGCACAGATCCCACCCAGCAGTGGAAGGACTGAGTACATCCACACTAACAAACACCTCCAACCCACCCAGAGAATGTGGTGGTAATGGATGACAACTGGAATGAGAACCACACTTTAATTTTCCAGATGGCTGAGTAATAAAAGGCTGATGAGAATATGAAATGGATTGGTCACACTCAGGGCAGTCTCCAGAGCAAATTTTCCCCAGTCAGTGACTTACGAGGTGCCAATAGCAGCCAGAGACCCCAGAGGGATGTTGGAAGAAGGCTTCTGGAGATCTCCACTCATATTGAACCCAGCCATCACACCTATATTTTGCAGACACAAGTGCAATTTAGAGTTAATCTAAGTTATAGTATATATAATATACATTGCAATATGTAATATAATTTAATCAATCAGTTCATTGATTGTTTCAGAACAGTAACTATATCACTTCATTGCACAGCCACACAGACAAATACTGGCTCCCATCAATTGCTTGGTAAAACACTGTTCATGACTTTAACAGAAGCAAGGCACCACTAACACATCAAAGAAGCCTCTGTCCAGTTTGAACAATGCTGGAGGGAAAACAGTATGTGAACAAAACCCATCTTATCTTCATACAAACCTAACAAGAGACAATGCTGCCCAGTTGTTGAAAAGAGAAATGCCACTGTTCATCAGGGCAGCACATACAGCAGGTGGTACAACCCCCAGACCAGATTCATTACAGGTCCCTGCATTCACAGGAGACAGCCACTGCTACAGAACAGGCTGTCCTGCCCATATTAAATGATGATCACATTAGCAGAGGGAATAACAGTGCTCTCGGCACGTAGGTGGCACCTTCCAGCCAAGGGATCTGCTTTGGAAGTAGGCATTATCTCTGCTTTGCAGATAGAAAAACAGAAATACTGACAGGGCAAGTGATTGTCCCAGTGTCACGTAGAAAACACATGGTAAGTCTAAGAATAAAATACTGAGCTGTCATTTTAGGCCAGAGTACAGGGTATTATACAATCAGGGACAGTCCTTAGCCTAAAAAATTACCATCTAAAGATGCAAGAGAGGGAAACAGGATAAAGCAGAGGATTAGAGTCTCTACATTAAGACTAGAAAGCCAAGGTACAGATTGGTTGAGGGGCTTTGTCCATAGCTGAAGGAGGAGTCATACCGGACTTGTCAAAAAAACAGAGATTCCCTTGTCACAATATGCCAAAAGTTTTCTTAGATGACTTCAGATATGTGCTATAAATAAAAATGAATAAACAGCAATCTGCTATTCAGAATCCTGATGAGAATTTGGACAATTTGAAGGTGGGACCAAAGACTTTAGGATGCTAACTTCTGCCCATCGCTGTGCCCCCTGGGATGTCAGACTAATGTCTTCATAAGGACATGTGGGCCAGGAGCCAGCCAGCAGTGCTGATGGCACGGTCCCTGGGGCCAGGGTGAGATCACCACAGAACAGTGGGAAGGAGGATGCCAGCACCATGGCACTCAGAGCATCTGGCAGCCCCGGCAGCAGGGGACCGACTGCATGCCAGCCCACCGTGGCTGCCAAGCCCAGCAGCCATTCCTCGTGCTCAGAAGGCGTAAGAATGACAAAGTCAGTCTCTGCAGCTGCAAGTCGGAGTGACTACAGCTCTAAATCAGTAACAGCCCATTGCATTTTAAAGCTCAAACACTGCTGCTTGGAAGGGTTTTTCCCCAAGATGAAGGAGAGACAAGAGCCATGGGACCAATCTCAGGGTAAAGGGGACAAACCCAAATCAGCCAGATGGATGCTCTCCCTATTCCCAACAGACCTGGGCCTATGATGGGCTGTCAGCGAAGGCTGGGTTGCTAATCATGGAACACAAACTCTGCTCTGTCTCAGGCTTTGCACCTTCACAGCACCATCTCCACATCTGCCCAAAGGGAATTGTAATACCTCCTGTCCTTGCTGCCCTGCCATGAGGACAGCACATGGCGAAGGCACTCTCATGCTGCCAAAGGGACTCTCATGCTGCCAAACACATCCAGGACTCTATTTATTTATTATTAATGCTTTTTCCTTGATCATATCTATTTTTTCTCCTTGACCAAGTCCACTCACCAGCCATCTTTTGCTGTCATCTCCACCATGAAGCCTGAACCCCAACAACTGTTCCCTGGTCCCCACAGAATCCTGGCATTCCTCAGCTCCTGGAAGAGCTTTTCCTCCAAATTCAGACCAGATTTGAATCCTTGACACCATACTGAAAGCATTACAAATCGAGTTCTTAATTTTCTCCTGGAAGACTATTTTGTGGATATACTTCTGAACAGCACAGCTAAAAGCCTGTCAGCTGCTCTGGGTTTTTCTAGGTGACACTTCCATGCAGTGTTCAAGCCCTGCTCCTTTCAAACAGCTACACAACAGGCTTAGCTAGAGGTGAGAAAAGTTAGGAAGGTAGAAGTCCATGGAAATGGTCACAAATATGCTAAATAAAGTCTCTATGAAGCACTCTTTGATGACATGCTACTGTGCAATTTAGAGACAAAGCAGAAAACTCAGAATTTTCTGAATTTTTCTTCCAAAGGGAACAAACTATTGTCAGAAAAACAGCTGTTAATCTCATGTGCTTCTTGGCCAAGTTTCTGAAACATCTGGCACCACCTTTAAATCTTCCAGCTTGAGTCACCTCCTCTTCTTCCAAAGGCCTGCCTCAGCAAAGCACTGGGGAAACACCAAAATGGCATTTTCTGGACTGAACATAAAAAAGCTGAAGACATGAGTCATCGGCACGGCGATGACTGCACAGCCTGGGCTGCCTCGTTGCCTCCCTCCCACAGGCCCACGCACGCTTAGGAGCAGCCAGGAGATGACTTCTCAGAGCCCACATAAAGAGGATCTTGAGACTGCTGATTGACCTCCTGCCCAGCAGTGACCAGGGGTCACACCCAGGCCACTGCACACCACTAGCTTCTGTCAGGGCTCCCAGGAGGTCACCGGAATTTAATGGGTTCCCCAACCAAAGGTCAAGGCCACCACAGAGGGAACCACCTCAGATATTCTCAGCCACTCAGGCCAAAGCCATCTCTTCTGTGCTGCAATTATGACTCTGACATGACCAGTGCAAAGGTATAGACAATCTGGTAGCACAGACGTATGGACAATGCCAAAGCCACCTCTCCACCACTACCCAAAAAGTAATTTTCCAGACAGGATGACAGCTACCAAAGAGCAGTTCTGGGAGGGTCTTTTGCAAGCAGGTGCCTAAGCAAACCATTTTGCAATGAAAGGACAACCTAACTAATTAAAAAAAATAACATCCTAAACAATCACATCATTCATAGCCTCAGTTACCCCCTGCCAGAGCGGTCTGACTTGCAAGAAGCCACAAAAGGCCTTGTCAGAGATTCTGGCTGCTCAACAGAGGAAAAAACCCACACTTGCATCAAAAATTCAGCAACACAGAAATTGGGATGTTCCTTCCTTCAGACACAGGCCTATCCCTAAGGGAAATGGCCAATCCCTTCTGAACTCAAGCAATCATATCTACAGATTGTCCATGGAGAAAATTATCCACCTCTCTGTTTCAATGAGATAGCAGGCTGGATTTTCCACACTGGCTATTATCTTAGAGAACAGCAGATAGTGACAAAGCTTCTGGACAAAGAAGCATGAAAACACAGTCAAGCCAGCCAGGAAATTATGGCTGAGACAGTCTGTACATGGCTGCTATTCCCAGTTAATCTGGTCCTGGGCATCATCCAGGAGGTGGATACGTGCATGAGGGGACCACCTACACTGTGTGTCAGACACAGCCATCAGCCCCACCAGCCATGGTTTGTAACTGCAGATATGATCGCTCTTGCAAACACCCAGTGCATTTTTCAGTGAACATACTATAAAATATAAAAGGTGTTTTTTTTCCTTCACCCAGGAGGTGAAGAATGGAAAATCTTAGATAAGGCTTGTAGCTAATTTTTTTTAAGGGCCAACTTCTCCACTGATGTAAGCTGGCACCTCGCCATTGACTTCGATGGAGTTGTGCCAGTTTACATCATCTGATAACTTTAACCAAAACTTCTAAATCTATTTGCTGTCATTTTGCAAGTGCCAGATATGGTTTATTTCAGAACTGGTTTCTGTGCAGTGACATTTTCCACTAACGCTGCTTCAAATGACATCTTACTTTCCTGTATCACAAGACAACACACTTCTTTCATTAGAGAGAAAACCTTGGGGATTTAGTAGAAAAACATTTTTTGCACAAGAGAAACTGCATTTATCTTAATTTTTAAAATGCTCTGACGGCTGCATGGCTGCTGCTGGGAGCCGGCCGTGGGCACGTGGCTCCCAAGACTCCCTCCCTGTTGAAAAGCCCTGGCTGGGTGGGTATCCAAGAGTTCACCCACCACAGCACAGCAGCAAAATGTGTGCATTGGGAAGGTATTTACAAACATGCAGAAGAACAGCTGGTTAATGCACAGCATCTCTACAGGGGCACGTTCACATCTTCTACAGTGTGTATTTCAGTCTTTTGACTGAGGCCAGCTAATGTGAGTCTTCCGTGCCCATGCTCTCCCATTTAGGCCAGCTCTAGATGTATGTTTTGGATCTCTTGGCTACTTCCCTATGAATCAATGACAAATTTGGGGGAATAAAGCCAGCTGCACTGAACATCCAGCTGAAATGGTTTAAACAGGTTTTACCTATTTAATGGTTTGAATGGTTTAAAACAATGTGTTTACCTACTGCACAGGTAGCAAACAGACCAGCCTCTGATTACCACTGCTCAAACATAAAACTGGGGTAACTTCACTCTCATTGCTGGAGTCGTACCAATAAAACACAGAGGAACAGAGAAAACAACCTGACCTGGAGCAAAACAATCCAAGGAGGATGCTTGTAGGAGGCAGCATGATGCTACAGGTCTGTAAAAGGCTGGGATGACCATCCTGTACCCATCAGCTGAACCATGTCCCCAGCTGCTCCTCCTGCCTGTTTGGTCCCGCCAAGGGTCTCCCCACAAGTCCTGCTCCCCCTTTCTGAAGTGGCTGCCCTCTTTGCTGTTACAGCTACCAGCCTGCCTTTCAGACATTTCTGTTTCACTGCTGTGTCTGGTGGAAATGGGCAGCTTACAACCACTTTTCAGTATATCCTAGAGACCAAACTTAAACTGGTTGAATTCAGATAGCCATCTCAGAGAGAGAGGAAGAAGCCTATCCTGAAGAGATCAAAATAGTTTCACTTCAAAGAGGAACATTTCATCTTGAAAGACCCAAACAATTTGTTTCACAATTTCCGAAATATTCTTTTTAAAAACTTTGTTATCAAAATAGCATCTTAAATTCTTAGTTAGCATATGCTAAAAATTAAAAATAGTAAACACAACATTTAATAATTAAAGATAAACAGAACATTGCTGTGGGTCAAAGAACTGTTTCAAATTGGCTCAATGTAACCCCCTTCAAAACTAAACAGCGTATTGTTTTGCTGAAACTCTCCCTAAATTTCTGTTGTATCTTAAGGCAAAGGATTCTCCTTCCAGTGCTTCAGCCAGGTCACTGTGGGAGTTCCAGCAGAGGTGGGTGCCACTGGGGGATGGTGGTGGGGAGGAGCACAGGCTGGAGGGGCAGCGTGGGAGCAGTGCTAACCTGTCCCTGTCATTCCTCAGTGCCACTTGCTCACCCTCTGCATCACGCTGCCTGCCCTGAAGCAGCAGCACTGGCAGCAGAGAAGTCTTGACTCCCATCTTAGAAATTTCTTAATCAGACCACAAGCTCCTCCATGCAGAGCAGCAAACACAGCCCTGCATTTTATGAGGCTCCTGAACTCCACAGTGCTCTGAACAGCAATGGCAGGAGTGATAGTGATGTTATGTGGTACCACTGGCACAGCTACTTTGAAGGAATCATTTAAATCCTGTGAATAACCAAGCAATTAAAAAGAACACATGAAAAAAACTGTGTTAACAACTCAAGTAATTATACATCATCCCAAACTGTATTTTCAGAGAATGACATTACTATTGGTATCACTACTGTTAACTAAACAGAGCAACAGGCTGCCAGGGCTTTAAACAAATTGTATCTATTAGCTTTGGCATTTTTCCTAGCAGCCAAGCATTAGTAGTGACAAAATTTAATATGGTTAATCATGGTAATTTTCTGCACAGTTTTGTCGTAACAGATCCTTCTTCTGTAACCAAGGAACTGGAAACAAACCTGCTTTCCTACACCAGTGGCAGAGCTCACAAATAAGGTCTTTTTCTTTTGGGGACTCACTTGGACCAATCAAAACTGATAACAAAAAAGAGGGCAAAAGACATCTTCTCCATCATGCCAATAGTTCAGGAAGGTGAGTTTTCCAGGAGGAAGTCTACAGAGGCAATAACCAGCCTGATAAGGGGAGAGAGAGGATCTCAAAAGAAAATTTGAAGTCCTGCACTATGTGCACCTGACAAAGTGACTTCTGCTACCAGACCATTCTTGCAGTCCCATCTGTTTCACAAAACCCTTTGTCTCCTTGTACCGCAGCAATTCTGCAACTTCCAGTGAGTTGCTTAGAGCTAATCCTCTGAAAAATCATTCTGTAATCCAAGGATTCATCACTATGGAAACTGCTTATAATCAGTACTTTTTATAGCTTAAAACACCCAGCATCCACAAAAGGTATTGTAACTTCAACTGATAGTTACTGCATTCCCACTGGAGATCGTCAGCTCTGGAAAGGGGACATGCATCTTCCTGGTAATTTAAGGGAATGAATAATATGAAGGTATCCAATTAAGCTCATAAATATGAGCTCTGTTGTTATGCAAGGATGAACCCATGACACCACACAGAGAGTGGTGGGTCCATCATGGGCAATGGCATCAGCCCAGCTCAGTCACCTGCTAAGGTAAGGATGGAGAGAAAGTCCTGCTGCGCCCTTCACACTATCCCAGTGCAATGAAGTCATAAGGTTCATCTGGTATGATTAATCATGATCAGCTCTTTTAAATAGGCTTGATAACTTCTGCCCTGACAGCATTGGCCAAGGTCAGTGCCTGAGCCTTGTCTTTGGCAGGGAAGAATTTACAGGAGCACATCAACCCACAGAGTTCACCAAGAGTTTCTAACCACAGAGACAGAAGAGCACGTTCAAGCGAACAAGACAGGAGTGTAATATTTAATTTGAGATGCTGGAGGGAAGCCTGAACATTTGAACTGACCACTTGGGTCTGCTATGGTTGAGTGCAGTCCTGCTCGCTTCGTCTCGCAGCCCAGAGGAGCTCCCCTTGCTTCTGCTCATCTCCGAGATGTTCCTGTGGAGGAAAAAAGGGTGAGGAAAAAACTTAATTGTACCTGTGGCAGCAGGGAAAAACACTCCAAAAACAGTGAAGAAGGACTCCCCCTGGCTGTAGTCTGGCAGTGTGTTGTTGAACATCAGCTCTTCAGAGTAGCCGACGAAGCCGTGCTCTGTGGAGACAATGGAGGGCGAGAGGAGAACCTCAGGAACCTCCAGGGCTGCAGGAGCCCCTCCAGCTGCTCTCAGCGACCACCCCCTCTAAACACATGCACCTGCAGGGGCTGCTTCCAAGGACTATCTGAAAGGATGAACGTCAACTTATATGGTGGGGGAGAAGGCAGAAACCAGGGTTGCCACTCCTGCCCCATCTTTCTAAGGTCAGACAGACACAAGTTTTACTGTCCAAACAAGTTTTACAGAAGACAAGGGAGAGGGGAAAGTGGTGGGTGGGATACCAATGTCATGCACCTGGTTTGCTGGGTATGTAATGGAGGATCCAACTCCCTCACTGCACACTTGAAGGATGGCTCAAGTTCTTCCACAAACCTGAATTTGTTAGGAAGGGTTAAGCCTGACAGCAGGCATGCAAGGCATTAATTAGGAAAGGGTTTAGATGCTTATAGATAGAAAAGATAATTCACAAAAGCAGGTTAAGGGATTAATGGGTGTGACTATTAAATAATAATTTAATTTTTAACAGGCAACACTCCTTTTAAATGGAGTATCTTCATCTATGGAAACTTCTCCTCCCTGTCAGTAACCCAAATACTCATCCCAGCTGGGGTTGGAAGGTGAGCAAAGTCAGTTCTTTTTTTCTTCTGCCACTACAATCTATTTCCACAAGACATGTGACTCCAATAACTTGAATTTTCTCATTAGCAGGCAGGATGTTGTTTATGGCTGCACAGGGTGATGGCCAGAAATTAAAAAAATACTCCATCAAAGCTGTCCCATGCCTCAAAGACAACATTAATGATGTTTGGGCAGTAGATTAAACCAGAACATTAAATCAGAGCTCTGAGCACACGACATATGCACTTAAAGTCTCAGAATATAACTAACCACAGAGCTTTGAAGTTTTCACAGAAAAACCCTATAGATAATCCAAAGTTTCCTACTACATCTGCATTCATTGTGTTGCCCAAACATGGATGTAAACACACGGATAGAAGAGGTCTCCTGCTGCTAGGCTTTGTGCAAGCACTAGCTCTCTTCACTAGGAACAAGTCCCAGATGAGATTTACAGGGAACAAGCTCAGAGTGACACACTGACCTCTGGACCTCACAGATGTCTTGCAGAAAGTGCAGTTTCTGGAGAAATAGAGCGGGGGGGTTGTGTAGGCTGTACGTTCTTGTAACTCCAGACCTGTGTGGCTTCAACCAGGATTGATGCTCATGACAGCACAGCCTGTCTGCAGAGCTCGCACCAAACTGCTCAAGGGAAGTGTTGGCCCTTGCCCAAGGGGTTTTTCACCAAGTATGTGCTCCTCATAGAAATGTTAATTTTTAATTTTAAAAGTGAACAAAATACTCATTTCACCCCACAAAGATCTGCAGACCTTTTCCAACCAGTAGCAGCATCAAATACATCTACAACACTTGACAAAAGTTTGCCCCACTGATTCATAAAACTCTCCAGTAAAGTAAACTCTAGCCTCTCTTGATTATTTACTGTCACATATTCCTATCATTCAGGTTTTCCCTAATCACAATTTGTCCTTTCCGCACCACTTGCCCAGTTTGTGGAGGTCATCTGAAATCCTGACCCTCTCTGCCAGGCTGCTGCCAGCTCTTCCCAGCTGGGGGTAATCTTCAGATTGAACCTGCACACTCCCTTTTCCATCATCCAGGAAGAAAAATGCCAAATAACATCAAACCAAAACCAGACGGTTGCAGAACCTCACCAGGCACAGAGTCCTGCTTTGCAAGTAAACCGTCTCCAACTGGGGTTTTCCAATGGTGTTTTGGGGCTATATAATTCAAATGAGGCACTTTGGGTGCCTTCTGTTTCCTTCCTTGTACGAAAGGCCAAGTGTACAGGCCAGTGAACAACAAGACTACATTATCTGTGGTATCATTTTGGCCATATAGTGGCCACACACTGACCATGAGACTCATAGGTCCAATGTCTGACCTGCACCTGTGTGCCTCTGACCCCTATCAATCTTAAGAAATTAAATGATCCCTTAGTGCTCCATTCAGTTCTATGTCATTCCCCTTCCTACTTTATTCCCCTGAATGGAAATCCTCAGTGGAAGAGAAAAAAGCCTGAAGCCATGGCAGATGTCACTGGAACCACAGAAAACAACAGCCATGGATTTGTTGAAAGAGCCACAGGATGTGCCTACAACTCTATCCCACTTCTGCTTCCTCTCCTCACAGCTCTGGCAGGTGAGAGGCCATTCCACATTTCCCCTGTATACAGAACCAGGAACCTTCTTGACTAAGTAAAGAGAAGTTCATCCAAATGTTAGTTGCCATTGCACCCTCATTTCTCACTCCATCACCCTCCTGTGAAGCAAACCTCACATCCCTTTTGATCAGACTAGGATCTGCAGTCACCATCAATTTAGGGGCACATGAGCATGGATGGGGCTAAGGACAACATGCTGGGAGCATCTCCTGCCTGCCCTTGTGCCTGCGACCAGTGCAAGTCATCTGTGACCTTTCAGCTGTCGTATTAATGCGACTAATTGTAGCTGACAGGGCAATTGGCCTGAAAATCATCCAAAACAAAACAGGAATCAGACACTGAGACCGATTGGTTAAACCAACAGAGCCCTCGGTCAGTTGTTTGCAGAGTCAATTATCCACATCCCATTGAAAGTGCACTTCAAAAGGACGAGCTTCAGAAGGAGGAGGGAAGGAAATGTGATAGGGTCTATATTTGGCACTCTGATCTTCAAATGAGGCAAGATCATTTTATACTTTTTTTTTTTTTTTTCTGTAAGGAGATCTTTTTCTCCAGCTTACTGCTGGGTACAAGATCCAAACTAGATTCCTCCCTCCTTGCTCATTACAAAATATTTGTCAGAAAAATTTTGCTCTCAATCAATTTATGCAGCCCCACGGCCTCTAAATCCTGCCTTTAATGATCCTGCTCTCAGCTGGCTTGCCGAGGGCTAGAGCTGAAGTGCAATAAACAATCTTCCCTGTGTCATGCTAGAAGAAAAGAATCTGGTTCCTTCTCTGTGCCATGTCAGCCTTATGGGAAACGCACAATAAAGAAGAGTAACAATTTATTTTCATCATTAGATACTCAATAAGTAGAAAACAAATAATGAATTTCTCTAGTGGGTGAGCTGATCTAAATAAACAATAGGGAAAAAATTACTTAGAGAAACTTCTGAAATTATTCCTGTGATTCTTCACAAATCAAGTCCTTCCAGTTGCTCTTACAAAAATGATGTAATAAACAGTAAAAAACACCTAGCAAGTTTGAAATGGAAGAGATTTCAGGATAAGCATCCTCCATTTACATTTGCAAGGGCACCACAGGAGGCTATACACCAGCCTGATGTAGCCAGAGGAGGAGGAGGAAGATGGTCAAAACTCTGATGTCTTTACAGCCATTACAGATGCCTGGGAGGAGGCACCAGTTTTCATCTGGTTGCCACTGCTGCATGCCCTCTCTCCCCCACCAGGTTTGGGTTTTTTTTGTATTTTCTCCCACCTCTCACCCAGTGGAAGAGCATGAAAGCACGAGGTTTTTGGCACTCAGGACTCCCCTTATGAGGGCAGCCCCTCCATGAAGCCCAGGGTTCCAGAATGGGAACTCAAAGAGGTTGGAGAAGGGGCTCAAGGCAAAGCTGTGGTTACGCAGGGTCAGGCCATTATGCAACAGCACAGAGCACGGCGGTGCTGCCAAGTTCCAGGCAACCTGGAGCTCATTACAGATTAGTTAAGCCTTGGCCAAATTCAATAAGCCTGTTCACAAGCTTAAGGTTAAGTAAAGCCTGGCACCGAGGCAGAGGCTAAATAGTGCAAAAATGGAAAACCACCTTAAGAAACAGCCCCCTGAAGACAGTCCCATATTGCACTCTGCTTGTGATTAGAGATTTTAATTACAAAGGTGAATGCTGAAGGCTTGAAATGGTAAGATTTTTTTTCTTTTCCACAATAAGTGAGCCCACACATTCCCTCCTGGAAGTTACTTGCTGAGATTTGCTTTCAGAGGAACAGCTGGAAGTGTTTGTCTTGCAGCACATTTCCCAGGTCTGACCTCAGCATTTTCAGGATCCTGTGTGATGTGTAAGACATGGAGTGCCAAAGAATAATTGTATACCCTTGGCATAATTATCTCTGCTCTCTATCTTTTTCCCATTTCTTCTTCCACCACTAAACCCTTCTGGCATAAGTTCTGAAGTCCAGTTGTTCGCCTTGGATGCCAGTCCAAGCACACACCCAGACCAAGGTCCTGATGTGTGTGCTGGAGATATCCAGGCACACCACTGTGGAGAAAACAGGAATGGTCCTCACAGCCTCATCCCACAGCTGCCATCCTCATCTAAACACACACCTCTGCAGTAAGATAAAGTTTCACTCCTCACCAACCACATGCTTACATTTTCCTCCTCCAAACTCTTGGCTGAGGGTAAGGTACAAGCCCAGAACTTCTGAGCTGTTGACTCCCTCACAGGAAAGTCAAGGCTGGTAGCTTTCAGAAGGTGTGGTCTATCAGATGATTGTTGGGTGTCCTAAACCAAACTAATTCCTACACAGGCTGGAGTGCTCTACAGAAGGGAAGGAGTAAAATTCTCCCCCTAAAAAGCCCCCGAAATAGAAATTCTTCTCCTGCCTGCAGAATAAGCATCACCCATCAGTCTGGTGATGACCAAACTCCCCCAGACACACATATTACCCATAGCTTATCACATGAGAGCAACATCTTCACTTGTCAAAGGAAAGTCAGGCAAGCCTGGCTTAAATGAAGTAAAATTTGGATGCCAAAGCACCACCAGCAGTAAGTTTTTCAGCATCTCAGTGTGCAATTGCAGATACACAGGATTAACCATCCACATAGGAACTGTGAATGTGCAGAGATGGGCGCAAAGCCATGACTGTTGCCAAAACCCCATGGACTTTATCTTTGTCTTCCCCCTTCACTCTATGCAAACACTGAAATTTTACTTCAGGCAACAAACAGCACAGGATCATTTGATGCAACACATCTGAAAGATGCTGTACACCAACACAGCCACGTTCTGGGTGGCTCTGGATTTCCTCAGTGAAGTGCTGGATGTGCCAGAAAATGACATGGCCCCAGCTGACCACAACCACAGCCCTGCAGTGCCATACAGCACTCCCAGCAACGGGCACTGAAAATGGTGCAGCTTTCCAGTGGATTGGCGTAATCTAAGAGGCATAAAGAGGACACCACGGTCAGGAATATCAATTGAATCACCTTTCCCAACAGAATGAATATTAAATCAATCAAAGCAGTGCAGTCACAAAGCCTCCACAACCCTCCATGCACACACCTGGCTTCCTGTGTTTGGGCTCGTTCAACACCAACATTAACAATCACATTCCCAAGCTCTTCCAAGGCTGGGCCCTTTCTGTAGCCATGCCTTCACAACTACCCAGCCCCAGCTCCTGAGGTCCTCACAATATTTTTTCTCAGGCAAGTCCAACAATACCACTGCTGATCCCAGGCCCTGCCCTACTGCTGCCAGTCTGGTACAGGTCAGGTGCAGGTAGAAATGTATGAGAAAAAATGTGGGAAGGTTGGGAAGGAAAACAGGCAGAGGGCAGTAATGCTGGAGGTGGAGAGAGGACAGTATGGTGGTTTTCTCATGCTACCAGTCCACTGCTCAACTTGCTGTGGGCTGACACTTCACCTATGGGATGCATGAACAGATTATCACCAGAAAGTCCCAATTCTCCAAGAGAATGGTGAGGGAACTGATGAGTCATGGAAGCAGAGGATGTTGAGCAGCAGAGCTGCGCTGACAAGAACAGAGAATAAACATGACCTTTGCAGAACTTGTAAAGGAATACAAAATGTTTTAACATCTTCCAGGACATCTCCTGCTTCACCATTGGATAGATGGGTTTTGGCTGGAAGACTGCAAAGAAGAAGAAGGGAAAGAGAAGAGCAGCAGGGGGACAGAGCTTGAGGAGGTGGGACAAATTGGTGAGACTGATGCCCCTGTCTTCTGTCAGCTACTGCTGGGCTCATCTACCCAGAGGACCATATGCACCAAGCCCAGGTTGCCCTTTTCTGCCTGTGCCACGTGAGTCAGCATGGAGCACATGAGCTCTACATTGGACTTGTGGGCAGCAGCACAGCTCCATAGCTGGAGATGGAGCATGTGCAGCCCAACCCAGATAGAGAAGAGGAAACACAGGATCATTCCCTCTCCATATGTCACAAATGATGTCATGACTTTGCTTCATTTTAGTCTTCAGGGCCACATCCTGCCTGCTGGAAGCTCCCACAGTCTCAGTGTTTCTGCTTTAAGAATCTTAAACTAGGCAAGAGAAAAAAATAGGAATTTTTGTGTTGAACACATGCAGGTCAACGATTATGCAGTGATAAAAAATGAAGTTATTATGCCATTAAGACATCAGCATGTGGCCACACTGACAGATCAGTGCACAAAGGCTGCAGAGCATCTGCCTGAGCTGCCAGGGCACTGAGAGATGCAGGATGTGGGACCTCCTCAGCTCCTGCTCTACCCTACCCCAACCCATGTTGCTGTTGGCAGCCCTTAGCAGAAAAGGCTGGGAAGAAGAGGAGGTAAGGATGCAAAGGGACTCAATTCCCCCTGTAATTTCATGCCTAAATGCCAGCTAAACACATTTACTACCAAAAGAGCTCTGAGCAACCACAGACCCCAAGCCAAAGGGAGCAGAAGCAAAAGCAGCACCTCTGCCTCTGCTGTGACCCCGTAAGTCAGGACCAGCTGAAAATTGCCACAGCCGGCATCACCCCACACCTCACAGCAAATGACACCCTCAAAAGGGCCAAACCAAAGCTGAGCAGCAAGAGGCAGCTCAGGGTGGGAGGAGAAGCTCACTGCTATTTTTCCACTTGTGAGCAAATAAAGTCCTATTTTATCATCAGCACTGTTTCATGAATCAGGACAAACACCACACTTACGTTCCAAATTCGTCAGAGCTGCAAGTAGCAAAAAAATAGACAGGTTTTACTGGGGAAAAAAAAAAGCTTGGCAGGAGGGTGGTGGGGAGGAAGGATTAGAGCAAATTTAAAGAAAACAGGGAAGGAGTTTCCTTGCCCTATACTTTCTCTACACCCACAATAAAGCCAGCAAACCTAAAAAGAGAGTAGGTACAGTCTGTAATTGAAGGAGCAAAAGCCACAGTTAAAACAATCTAAAAAGGCCAAGCCCTGAGAAAGGCAACTCAAATCCCTTATCTTTTGATGGAAAAGAATGTGCTCCCTGAGATTAATGACGTGTTTACCCGAAAGGAAATCGCCGCCCTTCTGAAGCAGCGAGTGTTTGTTCCTCCCGAGTCCCTGTTTTCTGCTCCAGAGCTGATCTCCCAAACCTCCTGTTTAAAGTCAACACACAATACGGCTTCCTGCTGCTGTGGGTTCCTGGGGATCCCACCGCCAAGCCTCTCCCAAAACCCACCCTCCACGGCAGCGGCAGAGCCACCCCGCGGTGTCCGGCCGGCCCCTGGGGCGGGAGCAGCGCCGGGGGCGGCGCTCGGGCCGCGGGGCGCTGAGGCAGCGCCGAGCGCCGAGGCCGCTCCGCGGGGCGGACAAGCGAGGGCCCGCGGAGCCCCGCGGCGCTGCCGAGGGACAGCGCCCCGCGCCACCTCCTCTGCAGCCGCTCAGGGGTTCGGCAGCACGTCCTGCAGCTCAGCCTGCTGCAGGGTGCCTCTGGAAGGAGGTCTGACATCAGGCCGTGCAATGGCCTGCAGTGTTACAGGAGGCATGGGGCGGACGTGAGACCTCTGCACTGAACACCCTCAGGCGAGCAAGAAAGACTGGAGCGGAGCGCCAGGGCCGATCTGTTTGAGGAAACCAGAAAAAAACCTGCTCGGGCTCATCATCCCTTTATATATTTACTCTCTTTGGTAACTGCACCCCCATCTCCTCGTGGAGCACCCCAGCCTTGAGAGCCATCAGATCACAAGCACCTCCTCTCCCTAAAGGCAATGGACCTGCGGTGCTGGGTGCTGGCCAACAGCTAAAAATAGCATGAACGGCAGAATAAACAAAGAGAGCTGCTTAAATCTGTCTCCGATGTTTGTCTTTAGCTAATGGAGCAATTTTCATTCGCAGGATGCTGTCACCCCTCTCAGATCAGGAGGCAGCCTACGCTCCCCCAGGCTCCCTCCAGCCACACCACATCTCCTGCAGGACTGGACGGGGCGGGAGCAGGAAATGCTAATTACCGCCCAACGCCCCGTGCGTCTGCTTTATCTCTGCCTCAGCTTCTCGGGAAAGTGCAAAACCACCAACGTACACAGGAACGCACTCAGAGCCTGCACGGGCCGCTCCTCATCACAAAAGCACTGCTTAAATAAAGGAAAAGTTTGGAATGTGCCCATGGAAGTAGCGATTAGAGCTGTTTGGCACTTACTCTGTCTCTACAGGTTGGTGGGGTTTAATAATTTTTTCCAAAAAAAAAGCCAAAAAAAATGAACATTTTCTGCAGTTAGAAACTCTCAGATTCTGGTTAAAAGGAAAAAAAGTAAGATATTTTAACACAGGTGTTTCAGCTTTTTAAATTCTTCTTATCTTTTGCATTATTTAATGCTAAGCACCAGACTTGCTGTAATATAAAAATCTTCCCATTACTATTTGATTTTTTTGATGTGGTATTTTCAGCCTGGCCTGTTGAGCAGTATTCAAACCAGCTGGCAAAAATTATTTTATTCATTGCAAAGAGGACAAGAAGTACAGGGTCCCTTGCTCCATCCTTCTTCTAGGAAAGTAGTTTTCATCAATGGGGTATCATTATCAATTACAGAATGGTATTTCTTGGAAGTCATGCCCAGAGTGCCCAGCTGTGGAAGGCTCTGAAGAGCTTTTCCAGTGAAGAGCCCCAGGCTCGAGAGATCAGAATTTAGGCTGAGTCAAGGCACAACAATTGGAGGAAAATGAGTGGCAGTTCAGTGGTGATGACACACATCCTTTGGACTCATTGGAGTGAGCTCCCTTCCATCTCGGAGCTACTCTGTGTATTGTTTGGGACAAAGCCCAATCCATGCTGATCAAATCCCCATCTTTCTAAGGAAAGATGATACAACTTAATCCACCAGATCCTGCCATGAGTCTTCTGCCATCCTCATGACTACAGCATCCCATACTCCCAGCTTCCCATAATAAATTATGCATATATTATCCATATGACAGTGGTACTTCAAAAGAAAATTATTCCTTTTGTTGACTTTTTGATTTTGTGTCTATCATGACACTTTGTTTCTATTTTTTGAAGATTTTCATTATCCTCTATACACAACACACAGAGCTACAGCTTTAAGTCTGGCTTCAAAATCCAAATCAAACCAAACAGCATTTGATTTTGGAAAGGCTGAGCAAGATGCTGTCACCTTAAATGATTTTTTTGTTTGCTTGTTTGAAACTAATAGTTGAATTCTGTCTAAGTCATAGAATACATTTTCCCCACAAAAGTCGATTTTTCAATGGATGCATTTTGAGTAAAAAAGAAAACCAAAAAGAATCACTGAGCCACCATCCAGGTTAGTGAAGGTACAACCAGGATAAAGTCCCTTACAGAAAAAAAGGCCAAAAAATTGTTAACACAAGTGAGGAGAGAGGATGAACAGTAGATAAGGACCTATTTCCCACACAAAGTTTTCTCATTAGCCTAGGAGAGGAATGCAAACTAGAAGTGAAGTGGCTGGAGGAAGAATCTAATATCTAGAAATTATGTTAATAAATTAAATCCCTAAATAAGGAAAACTGTTTCCCAGCACAGCTGAACTGTGACTGGAATTAAACACTGGGTGAATAAAGAAAAAAAAAGAGGAGGTAAAGTATGTCCATCATTTGAAAACTATTATATGGTGGCACCAAAAAAAAGAGAAAAAAAAACAATCAATGCAATTAAATAAAGCCAATAAACACAGTAATATCCCAGTAGTGTCCCAACTAAACCCAGCAATGGGAAGAGAGGGAGGGATTGTGGGATGATATAGATCTTCCTCAAACCAGTCAGTTTTATTAGTTCTCTAGCATTAAACAAGTTGCTGCTGAAGGAGAGCCTGCACAGGAGGTTTTATGGGAGGAATGGATGGGGAAAGCCCACATGAAGGCAAAGTCTAGAAGGGAAAAAAGCCAGCCAAGGTATTTCAGAATTTATTTACAAGTTCTAGGAAGATGACCTTAGCATTATTTTACAGGGAAACAGCGAAGAAATTAGAGGTTAAATCAATGTGTATAAAACCTCCTGTGTGCATCAGGAACTCTATTACCTGAGCAAGTTTAAACCTGTAACAACCTCAGCAAACCCTCTCCTGGCTCCAGGAACAGACCTGGGCCAGCCAGTCCCTGACAGCAGCATTCAGTAGCACATTTTACGGTTTCAGGGGAGGCCAGGACCCTCCTCACCCTCAGCAGCACGTGGCAGAGGGCTCACTCCCATGGCCACTCAGATAGAGCAGCCCAGAGTAGAGAAGACTGAAGAAGCGGTCTTCCAAGCAAGGTGGTTTAATGCAAAAAGGAAGGACAACAGATTGTGACAAGTCCTCAAGAGACCCAAAACTGTGTGTTTCGGCTGCAGGAAGAGGGGGTTAGCTTGGGATAGCTGTGACTAGAGCAGGGTTCCCCAAGGATTCAGCAAAGGATCCCATCACTGGAAATTTAAAGATTTCCTAAAGGAGCAGGTTGGATGCACATGGCATCCATCCCCCGTGCAGCCCAGGAGGTGCAGGAGGGCGGGACCCGCAGACCCTGAGCCCTCCTCCCCTCTTTACCCACCTCCTGGGAGATGCCTCGGGGCGGTAGGCTCGGGAATGCTGCCTGGTCTCGGCAGAGCAGGGACAGGGATGCCAGTCCCAACCCCGGGGTGCAGCAGCTGCGCTGACACCTGAGCATCTGCCGACAATCGAGACTGCTGCTCCTCAACGCAGTCCGACTGCTGGATGTTCTCCAGCAAGGAAACAACGTGAAAACCTACCTACAAACAGGGCGGCAGAGTTACCTCTCAACCTAACCGGGGTTTAGTTCTAAATAAACTGCTTTAAATACCTACTTCAGAAAACCTGGACAGAGTGGTACAGCTTTCCTCTCACTATCTAAATAAGGCCTCTAACAATGTTATCACTTTCCAAAACACATCTGTCCCGCAGCTCCTAGCCCAGACAATTGGCAGGTAACCAGTTAATAAATGTCTTCGCCAGACTGTTGAATAGGCTGGCCCCGACTCAAGAGTGATGTCAGGGCCATTCAATGCACTATAATTGGAAAAACCTGGGAAAAGCAATCCCATGTTTTTTAATAAATAAAGAGTGCATTAGCAGCCTCCTGCCTTTATTCACCACGGTGTGTACCTTGTTCAGTAGCAAAGTGGGATTTTATTTTTTTTTCTGCTGCCGCTTGCACAGTGATTTCTACTTGGGATTGGATGCCAGTTTCCAGATGTGTCTCAGGCCAGGAAGCCAGCAATCAGCCTGGATAAAGCCTCTGGGATTTGCTGCAGATCATCTTCTGACACACACATCCTTCCTGCACCCTCTTTTATGATATTGGGGCACACCCCTTATGCCCAAAAATAAAACCCAGAGCCAAGCAGAAGCCCCTGATTGGGATGCTTTGATCACTTTCATATTCAATCTGTGGGAATATTTTTAATTAATTCAGTCCATCGAAGCCTCAGAGGCAGCATTTGAGGGATCTTTACAACACCAGAGTGTCTATATACATAAATCACTTCAACAATTGCAGATTCCCTGTCTGCTGGATCAGCTCCAGGCAAAACTCATCTCCCACAGAGCCTCACCAGTGGTACCCACAGGACAGCACCAGCTCCCCAGCTCGGCCATAGAACATTGGAGGGGGATGAATCCTCCAAAGCACTTGCCCTCAGAGGAATAAATGAAGATGATTAATGAGTTTCCTGGGCTCTGTGTGAGCAGCTTGGGGAAGCTGAAACCCAAGCAGATGACATGAAGGATGCGGTTTGCATGGAAAATAATCCCAAGCAGAAGCACCCTGACAGCAATATGCCTTTCAAACCTCCCTGCATCCCTGAGAAATGAACTACTCAGATTTCCCAGCCTGAAGAGAGGGGTTTAGCCCCACACAGCTGAGCTCCACGCTCACCCCAGCCACGTGGTACTATCTACTGCAGGACAGGGGAATCCCAGCCCAAGGGGACACAATTACTGAATTACTAACAAGATAATTTATATTTCCCCCCAACCAGGCATTTAAGAGGCTGTTGTTGGGCCCCTTTTGCTCAGGTTGTGATTCCTTTCATCTCCCCATCAAAGCACAACCAAATTAACACCAGCCCTCCTCCCAGTGATGGCCCCCCCATCAGCTCCCACAGCCTCTCTGCTTTCACAGGGCACCTGGGAGCCACTACCAAAACAGGAAAGCAGGCGCCTAATTGAAAGGGAGTATTTGGGAGTCACCCTACACAAAAATTAGCAGAGATATGCTAGGAAAATAAAATAGTGGGCATTAATGGATGGCTTATCTTCTTTTTTCCGTGACTCTAATGTTCAGGACGTGAAAAGGGCAAAAAGTTTCACATACTGTTCTGAGGAGCTGGTAAGGGAGAGGAGCATCCTCTCCTCTACTTTCACTGCTCTTCCCAAAATAACTCAGGCTGATTTTGAGGTAGGGACCTCCATTATTAAAATACAGACATAAACATTGCTACTATGAAAATTTGTAACAAGTGCTGGGGCCTGGTGATGGGTTGAGAAGTGCTGACTGACTTCAATTCACCTGTGTTAGGTTTGCTAGAAACACTAATCTGTGTCCAGGGAGAAAGGGAATAGGGATGTCTCCTGTCTGAAGGAAGGAGCACGGGGGTCTCTGTTTCTGGAGGAGGGACTGAATTTTTAGGTGAGTGGCCAGAGACAGCTCAACGAGGCTGGTTTTCAGACAGAACAGGGAGCCCCTCTCCTCGCTACCCACCCCGGCAGAGATCCCAGCCTGGGTCTGTGACCAAGCCCCAGGGGAAGTGCCAGCTGAAGCCAAGGGAGGATTTAGGATTAACTCCAAAAAATCAGTCCTACCCCACCCTGCAGGCAGCCTGTGGAAAGGAGCAAAAGCACTGGGGGGCAGGCAGAGGGACAGGGTAGCCTGGTAGCAAGCAGGCTGGCAGGCCCAGAAGGGTCAGCAGCATCTGGACAAGTGACCCAGAGCACTCCCTGTCTGCTGGAGCCACTCAGTTCCTCCAGTCCCAGCTCCTGGCTGTAGGAGCCCGGCTGGCTGTTGGAGCAGGAGCGAGCCAACAGCGAGAGAGAGGAAAGAAAAGGAGAAAGAGCAGCAGGAAGCTCTGCTGAGAAGCCCCCTTTTGTGTAAACATGCTCCGTCCTCAGACTAAAAATAAAGGCAAACCACAGGAAGGGAGTGAGTGCTTGGACAATATCCGATTTGGTGTGTGCCTGGGTGTGAGCTGCGGGAATGGGGAGAAGAGCAGGGGACTCCACCCAGCACAACCACACAAAGGCAGCCAGTTAAGACCTTCAAGATGGACAGGCATTCCTGGAGATTATTTAAATTCAAGTAACTGCTGCTTGGCAGATGTGCAGCCCTTTGGTATGTGCGCAGCACTTGGAAATGTTAAGCGAAGGAAAAGGCTGCCGTGGCAGAAAAGGCAGGACGGCTGCACAAGGCCCATTTTACAGGGTCAGAGACTGAGACCTAAGGCTGTGAACTGAGACCCCATAAACCTGCCATAAAACAAGGACATGACCCAGACAAGCTGTCAGCTACAACCCAGCTCACAGCTCCAGCCTCAAAAACCACCTCTCCCTGCACGCTGCCTTTGCATCTCAGTTCCTGCTGCAGCCGCAGAACCAAAATGAAAACAACTGCACACTCCCGAGGGCTGTGGAATTCCCACCCCAAAAGGGTCTCAAATGCTTCCCCCGCTGCTGGGCTTCGATGCACTGCACCCCGCCATTGTCATCAGCTGGCTCTGGAGGTTGGAGCTGCACCACCACCTGCATGTCCCACCTGCAGGCTCCTTGCAGGAGGGATGCTTTGCTGGTGGGTGCAATCAAAGGAGACAGGCATCCATCCATCCATCCATGCCGCGCAGAAAGCGGACAACACGGCGTGAGGAGGCTCCTTGGAGCCCACCGCTCACCCTTGGTGCTGACACACCACTCAGAGGCCTTTTGGGGAAATGCAGGACTTGGGAGGATCCCCCCGCCCGGGCACTCTGTGCGGAAGCAGTGAGTCCCACAGCTCTGCGCTGCCAGCTGGGCGGCCGCAGCTCCCACCCCAGGGCAGCGCCGCTCTGCGGTACCTGGCGTCTGGGGCTTGGATCCGGCCACCACCAGCCCGACATCCTTCCATGTACTGGAAGCCCTCCTTTCTTTAGTCAGCCGTGGCTAAACTGCAGCATCTGCAATGCTCAGCCACCTCATGTCCTTTCCTTCCCCTGTTTGCTGTCAGAAGAAAATGACAGCGCTTGGCAGTGGAGGAAATCAAAGACAACTATGCTGGCCTCCACTTGGGCATGTTTCCTGCTGACGTTTGTATTCCTTTAATTCTCTACTTCCTGGTCCTATGCTCACTTTCCTACAATCAGGTCTCACCTCGAGTATTCATTTTTCTCTACTATGAGAAGAGTCTACTACGAGCACAACAAATATACAACCCCCTGCCCCCCAGCCCCGTTTCCTCTAGACAACAACTTCCTATGAAAGCAGCTGTTAGGAGCAGGTCACTTGCTTTCTCTGCAAAAAGACACCCCAGCAACACAACTGTCCTTGCTTCATTCTCAGTTACAAGTATTGCTGAAACTTTCACAGGCTCTCATTTGAGGCATTTCTTACATGCTAAATATAAAGTGTAAATGCCTTTCCATAAGGCTCTGTCTGACAGGGGAGCAGCTGCTTCTGTCCCCATGCCACCATCCTCGCACACCACAGCAGCAGCACGAAATAAAACAGCAGCATGGATGACACTTGTGCCATCGGTGCTACGAGTACCCACATGACACCTCCTGCCACGCAGCCCACCAGCTGAACCACAGCTGTCACCGAAAACTGAAGATCTTTCCTTAAACTCACTTTAGTAGGTCACTTGCAACCCCCCAAGGTGCTGCTGGACACAGAGGAAGCCAAGAAAAAGGTGACACCTTCTGTTTCCTCAGCTAATTACACTTCATTATTGCTGGAGTGGCTGCGGCGTCCTGGGATGTGTTTCCCAGCAAACAGACAGAATAAAGGGAACGGGACTTGGTGTGAGCAGGGCTGCAGGTGGGAGCCCTGAACCTCCCCCTTGCCTGAGCTGGAGCTGTCGCTGCAGGCTGGGAAAAGTTAGCGGGAGAGCTCCCACTCGTGGGTCCTTGAGACCCCAGCAGTCACCCACCCTCATCCAGCTCCTGTGATCCCCAGCACAGCCCTGGGCAGCAGCCCCAGCAGAGTGGACAGCACTGCACTGCTAGGGTCTAAGTGACCTCAGAGGTCTCTGGACAATATCTCCATAGCTCAAATTCACAATTTTTCATGGGCACAATGCTTAATGCCAAGTTAGGCAGTAGAAGGCTACAAAGAACACTGCAAACACAGATGCTCTCTGTTGTTAGAAAACCTCCAAGTGAAACTTAACAAGAGCACAAAATGAGAGCTCAATCCCTGGGGTTAAACACCTAAATTAATATGGCATATGCAGTCATGTTCTGGAAATGCTCCTTGCAAAATTATGGGTTGTCTCCAAAGGATCAGTACCAAAGGACAGGGGACATATCTGGAAGCTCTGAACTCTATCACTGTCCAAGTGCATGTCACTTCATAAACACAGCTAAGGAGAAAACCCCAGGGAACTAAAGCCTGCTGACCCCAGTGCAAGAACCCCCAGTTTTACCTGGATCAAGATGTGTAAAGGACCCAATGACAAAGTCCAATGTTGAGACAGCCAGCAGGAAGAGCAGCAGGAGCTGGAGCCTGATGATCCACTTCACCCCAGCCAGATTGATCCCCAGCAGACCGAGCAGGACAGCCAGGGAGATGCCACGCACTGCCCAGATGTTGCTGAGGCTCAGGACACCTGCAATGGACTCTGCAAAGCCAGTGATGTACATGGCACCTGCAACACACTGAAGGACACAGCTCTGTGAGTGTCCTGTGGGAGAAAAAGGGATCCCCATCCACAGCCCCCATGCCAGGCTGTGGGGGCCTCTGTTCAGACAGACAGATGGACATTTGCTGTCACAACTTTTAATGTTTTTCTGGCCTGCAGGGACTGAACCTGATTGCTATAAGACAGCACACTGCCAAGGCAGCAGAGCTACTGCCTGGGCAGACAGGGAAGGCTGGCTGCTAGGGCCAGCAGCCCAGATGTTCCACTGTAACATCTACCCTCTACTGACATTCCAGGAGAAACCACACTGGCTTCTCTGAGAGAGAAAAGGATGAGTCAACTTCTATGTTTCTTCCCTTCTTCTGTTTCTCCGGAGGAAAGGGTCCCACTTCAACACCTGCCTGAAGAACAGCAGTTTGTTTTGCCCTTCACTGCCTCCTGGGGATTATTTTTAACTCAGTGTTTAGTTTGGATGCAAATTCTGACTTTTCACCAGCTCCCCATCTCGGTGCTGGAATGGAGCCTGCACTTTGGAGGAGAGCACATTGTGTGAGCCGTGCCTCCCTGAGCTCCCAGGAAAGCTGCCTGTTTGCCTTGCAGCAGGACAGGACATGCACTCTGCAGGACAGGACATCTGCAGCACAGGCTCAGGCCTCCGACACAACTGCAGGACAACAATCCAAAATACCAGGATGTTTCCCTCCAGAAATTCCCACTAGCTGACATTTCAGCAACAAGCCTTTCCAGTGCATGGCATCCCTGGAAAACCAGGGCAGGGCAGACAGCTGCATTTGATATGGCTGCTGTGACCTAGGGTCCTGCAACCCCACCATCCCTGTCCACACATGAGGGATGTGCAGCTCTCAGACGACTGGAAGGGAGAAAACCCCCATCTAAGACAGCAAGAGCAGAACCCTCATTCATTGCAGATCCCTCACCTGGGACAGACCCAGCACTGCCTCACTGAGGATGTTCAGGAGAACCTGGCTCATACCCAGGAGCTGCAAGATCTGTGTGGTTTTCAGCAAGGTTGATGGCATTCAAATATCCAGACTTGGACACCTACAACTTGGAGATCCTGGCGGATTCACTTCCATCACAGGCATCCCTCAGTCAGGGGAACTACACCCTGAGAGTCTTTCTCTGCAGCATGTAGCCAGTCATTCCCCACTTGCCCTAGTCAGAGCAGGGGAGAGGGAGTACCCCATTTCTGGCAGCAGTTGCCTTATGACAGAATTTACAGCACTCTCTGAGCATCCTGTAGCAGAGGATCAGCCTGCAGCTGGTGCAGGGCATGTTGGATGTTGGGCAGAAAGCAGAGCTGAGAAAGGAAAGGCATCAGCAGCCTTCGGGAGCAGGCAAAGCGATTTTAAGTGAGTTGCCAGCTCCCAGCCCGCAGCCCCTGTGCACACAGGATGCCAAGCCAGGGGCCAGGGCTGCTGCAGCCCAGTTTTTACGACCCTCAGGACAGGCTGCAACCTGATTGCTTTCCCAGATGGGGTCCTCTCGCAGAGCAAGAGTGGAAAATATGACAGGAAGGATTCTCATGTGTGGCCCCTTTCCATATCTTGGCTTGTAACTGGGTTCAGTTCGTATTTTATGGACACTTGCTTTTAATCTGGAGTGAAAGGAGAAGAGGGGATTATTTTTGGTTTGGGGGCTGTTAAGGGGTTTTGGAGATTGCTATAAGCCAGTCAGTTAAAAACAAGCCTCCATAAAAATGCTTCTCTGCTCACCACATTTTATACTGTTCATAACATCTTTATGGGGGGAGAGGGTTAAGTTACTGCAGATTTAAGTGATTATTTTCCATTCTTTTTGTATACTACTTGTGTATTTTTGTGCTTCACCACCACAACGGCTCCTTGGGATCTTTCAGAAAATCCAGAACTGTGACTTTTGGCTCACAAGAAGTCAATTAGCTGTGGCCCTTACCCTGCCCAGCTCTCCTCTCACACCACCTCCATCTCTGCTGGCTCCCACAGAGAAGCAGCCAAGTCTTGCCTGATCCCTAAGGGTATGTGGAGCACGCCAAGGCCAACCTGCCAGTCCACAGCCATCCACTGAGCTTTGCTTGACCACCCTGCCCTCTCCTGCTTCGTTTAATTTCAATGCCAGCAAGGGCATGTCCTGGCAATGGGGGTAGTTTGGGATGGGAGGACATGACCTGCATAGCTTGTCCAGACACTCAGCTCCTCCTCCAGGGTGGCCATGCCAGGCAGCACACTGCCGTGCACGGACTTGCTCCTGGGGAGCAGCATGGAGCTCAGTGCTCCCTGTGGGGTTCTCCCATGTTGTCCAGCACAGTGCAGCATTACCCAGATTTTACTTGAAACATTACTTTCTGCAGCAGGACAGTACAAGATTAATATCTGCATTGCAAAGTTTCCAAATTTTCTTTGAATAACTTTTCAAAATTACCTGGCCAAAAATGTACAGGAGGCCAATGGTGCCCCCTACTTGACCTCCAAGGACAGTAGAAATCATGGAGTAGACTCCTCCACTTCCAATGCTGCACTTCTCACACACCCCAATTCCAGACAAGACTGTCACCAGGGCAACCAGAATGACAAAGGACACCAGAAACATGCCCATTACAATGCCAGTGTTTCCCTGGAATGAAAAAAAAAATCAAATAAAGATTAATTCACACCAATCTGCTGGGACAGAATAAGAACCTACACACTTCTAGTCACTAGTGATCTATGAATCTGGAGTCATTACAGATTACAAGAAACACTACTTGTCTAATTAATGTAATTGATTGCCGAATTTACAGCCTTTGTTAGCACCCCCTTGATGAGAACCTGTCTTGTCCTTGAGCCTGGGGCTGGGCAGACCTTTGCATGAGCAGGTTCTGCTCTGTCAATGGGCTCTTCCATGAATCACTGATTTTGTCCTCTGGTTTAAAAGGAATGAGGTCAAACAATGATTCAGCCACCATAGGATCACTGCCTGTCTGCACGGTTTAAAATGACATGCTTTTAAAAAAAAAACAAAACACTTCCATAACAAAAAGTAGTTTCAAAATTGAACCCCTGGGATTTGCAACATCTGATTTACTAACAGCATCAAGCTTGCATTTTAATTTTTCAGAACATTTACCTTTGAAAGCTCTGATCCTTCCAAACAATGAGATCCCAAAGAACAAAACCCCAAAGGCAACACAGCGTGGAAGATAAATAACACTCTCATAAAGCAGCGTGCGCCGGCCCTTATCTGCGGGGCGTACGCAGAGTGGCAGGTGGCTCTCGCCCTGCCTGGACTCAGGGGACTTCTCTGCACAGGATTCAGCCCCATGGAAAAAAAGCAACCCTTCCTGCTTGGGGCAGAGGGAGGGCCCAGGAGGAGCTGCTGCACCCACCCACCCACCACGGTCTCACTGTGGGGCAAAGAGAAAAAGCCTCTGAACAAATACAGTTGCAGGTCCCCGTTGCAGCACTATTTCTTTTTGGGGGTTCAGTTTGCCATTCAAGGTCGGATTTTCAGAAGGAGAAAGTGCTTAGTACCTCCAAAGAATTTAAGAACTCTTCTGAGCTCAGGACCTTCCCACTCTCTCGCACATGGCTGTAATTTATTTTCCAGGGTCAAGAGTTTTCCCCTGTGCTCCAGCCCACCTTCCCCTGCTGACAAATCGCTCAGGCCAGTGCACAGCAATCAGAAGTCTCCTCCAGTGCCCAGTGCTTTAACATCTGCCTTTCCTTCCTTTTGCTTATATTCCAGGCCATGTCTACATCCCCTTTTTCCAACCTTGCTCCAGCAGTGCTCGTTTCTGAGGTCATGCTAGCCATGATGGGGTTTTTATCACCAGCACTAAAAGGCTGCTTTCCTGCTCTAGGGTTGGTTGAAATCCCAGATATTTTTTTGCCTTTTCTTTTTTTTTGTGAAAAAACAAAAACATATCCAGGATGTTGCTATCATCAGAAAATCCTATTTTGGTTCAGCATCCTGCTGCCTTTGACAGGGGTGTTATCTGGTCAGTGGGGAACAGAGCCAAGGCTTGCTATAAACACAGCTGTGGTTGGATCAGCACCACAGCCCACCCCAACCCCATACTTCTTTTTAAAAGGCCAATTGTTCTTTTTCTTCATCTGCTTACCCCAGGTTAAATGGTTGAAAAACATTAAATGCTTCAGTTAAAACAAAAAAAAAAAAAAAAAAAAAAAAAAAAACACAACAAAACACCTTCAANAAAAAAAAAAAAAAAAAAAAGCAAACATATGCAAACATTCACTTAGCCTTGGGCTTTTCCAGAAAGGTGGTACCAGGCTATGGCAACAGTTAATGGGCAATCCAATAATTCCTACAGCAGAAAGGGTTAACACTAAAACCGAGGGGGAATGCCGGACTCACAGCAACAATAGCAAGCAGAGAAAATGGGAAGAGAAAGCCCCCATTAAACACTGATGCTTATTTATGCATGCATGCTGGAAGGGGTTAGTGCAGCAGCAATCCCTGTTGAACATTTCAGCAAGATTAGGTCCCCTGGAACTACAAAGCTTCACCAGCCCCAGCTCCAGCTCTGAAAATTTATAGCAAGAGCCTGACTCTGGGAATAGCTTGACGTATGACTGTCCTCTGCCAGGGGAGCTCTCTGCCAACCCTGACTTCTCCTCCCTTCCCTTTCATGCTTGCTTCCAGCTGGTTCAGTTTTTATTTTATTTACTGGCTTTACTTATATTTGTGTTTGCTCCAGAAGTAACTTGCTTTCAAAGGAGATGTGGAAGAAATAAAATCAGAAGGAAAAGGAAGCTAAAAAATCATCCCAACTTCTCCACCATGACAACTGCAGCTCCCCTCAACACCTCCAGTAAAGCAATTTTCAGTGCAGAGTGCAAGTGTCTTCCTGCTCCTTTTGGAAAGCATCCACCATGCCTGTGACAAAAACTCTGCCTGAAGCTCAAATCCCATCCATGTATGGGGAAGCTTTCCTTCTGAGGGGAAATTTTGAGGCATAAAACAATGTTTTGCATCAGGAGGGGACAGTATTCCAGGCTCTGGCCCTCAGTGAGATACTATTAAGGACCCAGAAGTGGAAGATCTTTTGATAGCAATGACAGTTTCACCTGACTGAAGATTCCCCATTCAAAAAATCAGGGACTCCAACACTGACATGTTTGGAAGAGACCTCCTTCAGTGATGTTGGGAAGATGGATGAGTGGCTGCAACTACTTCACCTGAAAAGTTCTGATTTCTCCTCATCAATACAACACAAGGGTGCCTCTGTTCATTGTCAAGGTAGGTTGTTGGGTTTTCCTCACTCTTTCTGAAAGCTGAGATAGGAAACCACTCACAAAGACCACTTCAACCGCACATTTTAGTGGAACTTTTTGAAAAGCTACAAAACACCAGAGGGCATGAGCAACATCTGTAACAAAGAGCATAGAATCCTTGGGTGGTGATGGAGATACCAGGTAAGGAGGGGCAGAGGAAAATGTCTATTCAAACATTCAACCAAGTCAGCACTCACTCACCACAAGCCATCCCGTCCTCAGGAAAAGAACCACTCCAAAAATGTTGATCATGCAGGAGGTGAAGACCCCATCCCATGTTCCAAAAAGCACTGGCTCCCATACAAACAGCTGGATCTTCCACCAGGGCTTGGTCTGTGTTTGAGATACCTAGAGAAAAGCAAAGCCTGGGGTTTACCTCTCATGTTTTATGGGCAGGCTGCACAAGTGGTGCCAAACCAGCCAGCAACAGGGGGATGACCACCAACAGCTGCTAAGATACTTCTTTTCTGCAAGTTGTCCCTAAGATGAAGGACTGTTGGGATGCCTGGGCCCTACAAGAGAGGGCTCCCTACAATAAATACCGTTTATATTCTTGTAGGATAAGCAGCAAAGGAACCCTACTGAGCCTCAGTGAATTAACCCCAAAGCATGAGCCAAAACTACCATTCAAGGGTCCCTCACAGAGCCTGCAGCTACGCACTGTGCTTCTCCCCCTGTCCCTACCAAACACTCCAAGGCAAGCAGGGTCCTCGGTGCAGGGGAGAAGTCCCTTAGAGGATATGACAAACCAGGCTGAACCAGCTCAGACCAAGAGAGTAGGTTAAGATGTTCTTCCCATCACAGTCATATCTGATCAGGACCCTTTGCTTCTTGAGGAGACATGGGACTCTGCGACTTGGGGCACAGTGGTTTTCCAGAGTTGCTGGAACCAAGATCTGAAACTCCAGGGAAACCGTAGTTTTCCTATGGCAACTGCTTCCTCTTGCCCTCTGGAAATCAAGTCTGCTCTCTCCCTTTCTACGTCATACACCTCAGATTTACATAGCAAAGTGAAGGGCAGTTTTGTTACTTCAGTCCTGTTTCCTTGCCACAGGAGTGCAGAGGCCATGGAGATAGAAATTTGGGAAAGGGAATGGCTCTCTGACATACCTGCTGTGCTTCCTCATGGAAGAGCTCTTGGACATATCCCTCACTTCGGGCACCATCCCGGCTGAACATCGTCTCTTCGGCGTTACCTCCGCCTGCCCAAAGCACAGCTCTAACACAACCACAGGCAAAGCTGCTCTGCGTGGAAGGTCAGCTTGGTCAAATTCCTGCAGTGCTGGGTCCTCCGTTGTAGAAGATTCATGGTTTTATTCCAGCTTTACTGTGAAAGCAGGAAAGACGAAAGCACAACTGCTGCTTTCTTAAGTCTGCCAAAGCACAAGGCCATTGTCCACACAGTCAATGGCAGCTTGTAGCAGATGCTCAACCAAAGTGACACCACAGCAAGCAGAGAGCAATGCTCCCCCAGCACCCTCCCAAGCCCTGCTCCCTGCACAGGCTCCACCATCAGCTACACATTTAACAGCCCTTGGTAGCCTTTTCCAAATCTAACCCCAGCATCCTGTAGCACTGGCTCCACAGCTCCACAGTGTTGTCTGCAAAATGCATTTCCTCTCATTGGTTTTACATCTGGTGCCTGGTAATGTCATTGCATGCTCCTGTGCTCCATGACATAGGACACACGGATTATTCACTTCCCAGCACCACTCATCACTTCACGGCCTTGATCACATCTCCTTTATCTGTACCATTTGCAGACCAAGGTCCTGCCAGTGTATTCAGTTACCCAGTCTCCACACCAGGTGTCAGAGAGACCTTTTGGCTATTCCTCAGTACAGTGCACCATGCCTAGGTAAGACGAAGAGGGCTGCAGCCAGAGGGGAGAAAGACTTGTTCCACAGATGTGGAGAGGGCACTTTGTCTGGATCACTGGCTCTCCTGGGGCTGGCAATTTGCCGGCCAGCTGAGCCCACATTCTTACAAGAACCAATCGTGATCACACAAGGCTTGTACCAATGACTGGACATCTTACCTGCGACCAGAGACCAAATTAATCACAGGCACAGGGCAAGAGTCCAACAGAAATGTGCTTTGCTTATTGCACAGGGACAGAGACATACAGAAACTACTTTGTGTCACTCAGGATTTCTACACCAGGGTTTGAATGCCTTTCACCATCCTGCCCTTATTACTCTACTTTGAAATACCCAGTATTAAATAACCAAAGCAGATGCTGCTCCACCGCAGTGTTTCAGTTGCAGAAGGTCTCCTGCAGCTGGGGTACAATGGCCAGCACAGGAGGTGTTTCTTCACCCTGCCCACATGGCCAGTAAAGCAGCACCAGAGCCATAAGAGGTCACTGATGCCCTGCTGCTGCCTCCACATTTCTTGAAGCAAATAACCCTTCATAATATCACAAATGGTTGCTGTTACAGGGAGACTGGGGCGTCAAGCAGGGCTAAAGCAGCAGGAGCAGATGAACCTCTAAAGAAACAAAGCTTGTGGGTTTTTTTCAAATAGCCACAGTAATAAAAAATGGAAGAAAAATACCCAATGTGAAACAAGATTACAATTGAATAGCCATATTCTCCTGAGAATCACCAGTGCAGTCCTTCCTCAACAGAGACTTCACTCAGTAAAGCATTCACTGGGGTCATCCAAACTCCAGTTTGCCACAGCTGTCCCATCCAGATGTGTAGAAAGAGGGAGGCTGCAGCCCTGTGGCCCCCTGCTCTCCTAAACCACTCCACCAAGGGAGTCAGAAGGAGCTGGCTCCAGCCCCTTACAGTAGCTCAGGGCTGAAGTGACTTGCTCAGAGTGTTTGGTGCGTAGCATTACATAGATAGGTGTGATGCACCCATATTACCCATCTGAAACTTGCAAAATGCAGAAAGAAGGGCTGCACACGTGGGTTTCAGACCCAAAGCACACCTAGCAAGAAATATTACCTGCCTAGACATTTAAATCCCCTTATCTCACCATTTCCTTCCTTTTTCTCTGCTTTAAAACCCTTCTCCTGCCCTGTGCTCTGGAGCCCTTTCTGCTCAGCTACTGCTCACCTTGGTGTAAGATCTTCCTCCTCCACAATGCCAGGAAATTGCCTCTGCACTACTGCTCCTCTGTGGCATTTGCAACTGCCTAAAAAATCTCATTACACAATTCCACAATTATTTACATCCCACCACAACTCATGGATGCATTGGCCCCTACGAGGTAGCCAAAGCAAACACGGGAGGGGGTGTAAAGCACAGAAGTGGGAGCTGGACAAATGCACACACAGCCACATCCCAATCCAGGAACATGCAAGTATTTCTGCAATTTAGGGTCTGTGAGTGGAAAGTCCTTGGGGCAGGTGCCCTCCCCTTGCCCCATGCAGCACTCTATCAGCACAGGGATATTTTGGGGTGCTCTTTTGTGTCTAGGTCACCAACCCTGAGAAAGCTTTTTCTGCTATACACACCAGCAGGATAAATAAACTAAACAGACACAATTTTCCTCAAACATAAGTGAACCTCTAACTTGAAAGTAAATTGCTGGTATTATTCCTGAAGTTTCTGCCAAATACACTAACCAGTCTATAAATTAAAGAAGAACGTCTGGTTTAATCTTTCCATACCATTTAGCACTCAAGAGAGCAGAAGAGCATTAGCAAACCTCGCAGAAACATTACAAAGGCTCATCTCCTTTTCCTGCAACACTTCTATATTTAATTGCAAAACCAGATTCCTATAGATTACATTTCTGTGCCCTGCATATCCTTTCAAAGCACTATTTTATTAATCATCACATTAAAGCTGCTTCTGAGCTAAGCGTGGCTGCTCTGAGCTACTCAACAGCTGGCTGATTTTGAAGAGGAAAGGTTAACGCCTTCCCAAGCACGGCTGCGTGTGGTCCCACGACCTCCGAAGCCTCCGTCCTCGCCAGAGGAGGTGCTCCTGACGCCTCTCCTCCCAAGGGACCCAGCAGCCAACAGCATTTTAAAGTTTTAATAAATCCCTTCAATTCCTCTCCGGGTCAAGTTCTTAGAAACACCTAATTTAGGAGTCTTTCAGGAACGCGGAATTAAAGGGAAATGAAGCAGCCATCAGTGCAACAAAGAACGCCACACAGGGCAGCGCTTGGCTATTCCCAGTTACTCATTTACTGCACCAGCCAGAACAGTTACCGAGCTCGTTTTGTTTTCACATTATCTCCGAAGGCTGCGGAACACCAGACGCGGGAAACGAGTCCGGACTCTCGGCAGCAAGTTCAGTTTTCCGGAGCGGCCGGAGAGCGTGGGTTTGGCAGGGGCCACGGCGCTGCCAGCAGCGTTCGTGCCGCGGGCTGCGGCCGCCGCCACACCGGGCTGCCCACCCCTGCCCGGGCAGCGCTCCGCCTTACCTTCCCTCTTCCATCTGCTTGGGTTTTCCTATCTTAAATGCATTTTTTCTCCGTTTTTCCACCCCCCTCTTTTTTTTTTTTCCTTTTCATTTCCCTGTTTTTGTTCATTTTTTTCTCTTTTGTTTCCTTTTTTCTGGTTTNCACGTCTGCCCGGGCACCGCGCCCGCCCCGCGGCCGCGCCGGCATCTGCCCGCCTCGGGCCGGGCCCCCCGGCAAGCAGGAACCCTTAGGGGCTGGGAGCAGACCGCCACTCAGTCTGCAGCTCTCAGGAGTCTGACAAAATAAGGGAGGGAATAAGCAAAGTCACGGCTGCTCGAGGAAATGCTGGCCACGGGGAAAGGGGGCTCTGATTCCACACAGGAGCGGCTGCAGCGGCGTTTCAGGAGGAACTCGGTCCAGTCAAACTTCCCAGCCCTGGGCTGCCAAGAAATCCCGTGACCCTGCACAGGCAAAGCTCCACCTGAATTCAAGGCAGGAATTTTGGATAGTCTCAGTATAAAGAGGATCAAATCTAGAGCCAGCCACCCTTCCCTGGAGCTCGTGTAGCACACTTCAATTTATTTTTCTTCCAAAATGAGTTAGAGCCATTTTAATTTTCAAAAGGGTTTCATACAAGGCATCCATGTAATCCAGTGAACCTGTTTCAATTTTCCTGCAGAACTAAAGTGTGAACAAGCCTTTACTCTTGAATAAAACCACCAAATTTCTGCAAGTGGCAAGAAAGGAAAGCAAGAGTTCAGTGAAGACCGATGACTTCTCAAAGGAGGATGCAGCCTGAGGAAATCACAGGATCTCTGGNTTTTTTTTTTTTTTTAAAAGCTTCCTCCCCGCCCCTTTATTACCCTTTCTTTTTTATTTTACCTTTTTGGGGGGGGAGGGGCTCTTTTCCACCNATAGTCTCAGTATAAAGAGGATCAAATCTAGAGCCAGCCACCCTTCCCTGGAGCTCGTGTAGCACACTTCAATTTATTTTTCTTCCAAAATGAGTTAGAGCCATTTTAATTTTCAAAAGGGTTTCATACAAGGCATCCATGTAATCCAGTGAACCTGTTTCAATTTTCCTGCAGAACTAAAGTGTGAACAAGCCTTTACTCTTGAATAAAACCACCAAATTTCTGCAAGTGGCAAGAAAGGAAAGCAAGAGTTCAGTGAAGACAGATGACTTCTCAAAGGAGGATGCAGCCTGAGGAAATCACAGGATCTCTGGGGTTCAAAGGGACCTTAAAGATCACCAATTCCAACCGCCCTGCTTTGAGCAGACACCTTTCACTGCGTTGCTCAAAGCCCTGTCCAGCCTGGCCTTGTACACTTCCAGGGATGGGGCATCCACACAGCATCTCCAGACAACCTGTTCCAGTGCCTCACCACCCTCACAGTAAAGAATTTCTTTCCAGTATCTAATCTAAACCTGCCCTCTTTCTGTGTGAAGCCAATCCCCTTTGTCCTGTCACTACATGCTCTTGTAGTGTTTCTTTTAAGCTCCCTTCAGGTGCTGGAAGGCTGCAATTAGGTCACCCCTAAGCGTCTTTTCCAAGCTGAACAATCCCAATTCTATGGATGGCTCCCCAGGATATACCATTCCTGGAATATTTCAGGAGCTCTCCTCCACTCCCTTCTTTTTACACTCTACCAGGGAACAGGTTCAGCCAGATTCTCCTCTCATGAGGGCCAGTGAAAAATCTGAAATAAGTATCTTGAATTTGTTGCAGCACTGATGAAGAGTCACCGATTCCCTGAGGATCAAGCCTTGTAGCCTGCCTGCAGGCACTTCTCTGCCTTCCTCACACACGTGCACACCTGGCAAATGCTAAAGAAGTTTCTTGGGCCAGCTGCTACTGCCACTTGCCACTGCTGAACACTCCTTTGGGAAATCCTTCCTCTGCACTGGGAAGTACCACAGGAGAAAATCAGTAAAAGTTTTTTTTTTTTCAAGGCCCGTACCTGACTCATTAGAATCACCAAGCACTGCTAAGAAGCGCTTTCAGGAATGTTCAGTGTTGATCTCTCTGTTCCTTTTTTAGTCATGGTAATTTTCAACATTCTCCTGCTTGTCAGGAGAATCCTTCCAAGAGCAGGAGCCCTCCTTCAGCAGCGCTGTGTGCATTTTGGAACCAGTGTCTTCATGTAAGTCTTCCTCCACACCACTTTAAGGCCTTCCAAGAAAACCATCACAAACAATTTGAGGAAGTTTTCTAAAAGCCCTAATTAAAATTCTCTCTCATTACTTGAATACCTTAGCTCTACAGGGAATAAACGGAGAGAAAATATAAATGAAGAGTTAAAATTGTTTTCTCAAAGTCCAAATCTCAAGTGCTTTCAGGGCTAGCAAAGGCCACCTTGAATTCCACAGACCAGCTAGAATCCTCTCCCTGAAGTTACACAGGACCTGGGGACTGGCAGATGGAACCATCCAAAGCCTGGCAGACCCACACGTTGGACATCCTGAACCATGATATGAGAAGACTTTCGATGGTCCATGTGGTGTCACTCACCGGAAACTGCTCCAGGGAATGGAGTCTGGAAATGGATTTGAGAGTGGAGAGGGTGACGAAAGGTTACGTGGGACAGAATAGGTACAGCAACAACAGAGGTGTCAAAGATACAAGCATGGCCTCCAAACAGGGAAAGAGGTTGGTCAGCAGGAGGAGAATATGAAACATCCACAAGTCTGAACCATCCTGTGAAATGTGGATTGGTTTTTAATAGGATGGATGTTGTCACCTACCTCATCATCATCTTCTTCAGCTGTCAGAAATACACATCTTACAATACAGCAATGTGTAATTTCCATGTACACACACACCACAGACTGTGAATAAACTACCCAGTTCAGCTAATCGCATCACTTAATGACCTACAAACCCTCGCTTGACCATAAAATTGTGGGCTGTGGCATATAGAGTATGTTCTCAGACAAAATGAAGAGACCATCTTTTTCAAGTTCACTCACAGCTGCAAACTGTAAAATACTTTGCCTTTAAAATTGATTTTAACCTGGTGATGTTCAGTGTGTGTAATAGCAGTTATCAACAGAATGCCTGAGCGTCATTACAAACATTCTTGTTTTAATTCCTTAAAATGGATTTTCAGGCAACAACTCTGAGAGCCAATACTGCCGAAGTACATTTCCCACCCGCTGTGGGGACTCACGCTGTCCTTACGACTCATTTTCAAGTAGCTGCAACATTCATCACTCTAGCTGTGTTTGACTAGGACACTTATCAATCATCCTGTTCACTTCCTCTAAGGTAACAGATGTGGTCTGAAAGAAAATCCCCCTTTCTAGAGTCCTGGTTTGCAGGAAAAGATCACTTTGTCCCACTGGTACCCTTGCAGTTGCTTATGTCTTTCTGAGCTGTATCCTTCTTACGCTGTTCTGTCTATATTAGCTTTTTAACAAACATATTTCAGGAACTGATAAGAGAAATGGAAAAAAACACAGGACCCGAGAGAAAACAAACAACTCATCCTTTCAGCTTCTGATGTCACCCTCTGTTTTGTTCTTGCACGTCACTGCATGGTCAAGATTACCTCACAAATATCCTGAACATTCCCAGCACTCACAGTCGTTGCTTTATTGTCTCTCATGACTCAAGTTTATCCTGTGACAAGACTGATTAAGGATGTGCTGCTCCTAAAAAGCTTTCAGAATACTTACACATTTTATATTTTCAGAATATAATACTTACAGACATTATTCATATCACAACAGAGTAGTTGTTTTTTTTTTTAATAATTTACACAGCTAAAATAATGGATCCTTCTGGTTTCATTTGGGCCAGGCTAGTGCTTTTGATCTAACAAAAGCTGTTACTTCTGCCTCTGTGAAATGGCACTAATGATCACATCCGATGATGAAAACAAAAGTGAATTAAAGTGAAAATGAACATGTTCGGTGGTAGTACTTGTATTTCCATAGCTGCTGAGAAGGTATCACCTCCTCTAAATGAAAGCAGCTACGTAAAAGCTACTGCCAAGGCACTGATCTATCTAAAAAGATGTCAGCACAAAGCCTGGTCTGGAACTAGGCACCACATTTCTAGCCAAGCGGCCTGGAAGATACAGCCACTGGCCCAACAAAATCACACCAACAGCGATCACCCAGCAGCGTGTCCTGGCTGTCCTGTGCAAGACAAGCAGAGCTGCCCAGGGAGATGGACTCCAAGTGGAAAAAACAACAGTGCCTTGAACACCCAGCAAACATCCAAAAGTGAGTTTAAATAACAGAGGTAGGAACTGGATCCTGTGATTTCTGCATGATGTGCATGGCTGCTGACACAGGCAAAAGTGACGTAGACTGGCTGGACTGCAAAAGACCCCCCCACATATTTTAAAATGGAACCTCACCAAATCATCCTATTTAATCTCTGCCAGTATGCATTTGAAGCAGATGGTGCAGCAGGGATGTCAGGAACCTGAAGACGAGCCCTGGTGTGAAAGGGGAAGAGCACTGCAGAGGAGGTAACTTACCTGAGCAACCAGGGCAGGGCTGTTGGCTTCAGAAAGACAGCACAGACGGGCTCCTTTTTAAACCCCTGTTCCAGTAAACAGCTCTCTTCATTAAACTTCATGACTTGACAACTAAAGCAGATAAAAAAAGCAAACAATATTCTGTGGAAGACTATCTTCTGTTGATATGGAAAGTGTGATGCAGAAGATAACCAACAAACAGGATTCTTTTTGAGACGATCTCCCTAAGACAAAACACACCTCCAAATCTCTGAACTTTTATAAACTGCTGTCTATCCTGAAGCCACAAAATACTTTACCCTGTGCACTGCAAGAAAAATATTAATTGCAAAGAGATATTTTAATGCCTCTAAATAAACAAATAACCAATTATTTTACTGAAAACAGCTTCCTTCTCCTAGCAAAAAATAAAAGCAGGCTAATTTAAGTGGACTATTTTTCTCACTCAACACAAAATAGAGGTTTTGAGAATTCTTTTCAATATCAAAATGTTGAAAATCATCTTTTCGGTATCACTTTACTCTTTGACAGTATCAATCATAAAAGTCAATAAGCAGATGTGATCAATTTTCATTTCCTATTTCCACCACATAATTAAAACAAATGATAATTAGTATAACTAATGTAAGTGAACACAAAGATAGGCAGGGTGGCTGAGTACACACACACTACGTCATCAGGCATGTTCCAGAGTCAGAGTGCACCAACAACTTAAAACTATCAAACATGAAACCATTAAAAGCAGTTATTATGCTGGCTGGGTGCTAACATACCACATGAAGTTCATAAGGTGTTTTTAAAAATGCAATACCATAACTTGCACACTGGAGTAAGACTGAAAGCAAGTCCAGTGGTGGAACTGTGTTCACACCCTGCTCCAGGGGTACACAAAGGCACTCAGAGACAGCAGAATCTCCCACTCAGGGATCGTCCCCAGAGGGACTGAGCAGGGGCATTTCCTACGGCCACTTTCTGCCTGTGCTGGAGCAGCCAGCGACCACCCTGTGCGTGGCCACCGCTGCCAGGGCTGCTGTGCCTGGGTAAGACGTGAGAGCAAATGTGAGAGCCCTTCCCTTCTCTGCCAGGGCCAAATGCAGCCTGCTGAGCCTCCTGCGCAGGGCGCAGGCTGAGGCTGCCTGAGAAGCTCCTCGCACGCAGCCACCGCTGCCCGGAGGTTCCCGAGGTGGCTGCTGGACGCCCGGGCAGTGGCCCTGCTGCACCCACTGGGTGAGGGGCTGGTGACATCCCAGACCCACCAGCTCCTCCTGCTGTGCTCATCTGATCACAGCTCCACTCTTCACACACTGCTTCACTAGAGTTTTTTTCTCTTTAAAAGGTATTGTGCCACTTTTAATGCCTTCTTACATAAAACCTGTTCTTTCATGAAGTAAAATCAACACAGCTAAGCATTCCACAAAAATCAAGTATTTACTAGAAAGGATCCTACAAAAAGATTCAGGGAAACATTATGCCTGATAAATACGAACAAATAAAAAGGAGAAAGCTGAATTACCAGTAATTAATGCTACAGGGCATATTTATGGTCTTGTAGGTACATAAATGCTGTGATCCTCAATTTTTTTTTTAAGTATTTGCTTTAACAATGGAAAAACCTGTGTAACAAATACTCCATATACTACACATGCTACAAAATGCTGTAGTGCACACATGGCATACTGTTATCCAACAGACTTGAAATCCTGAGTAATCGAGTTCACCCTTCTTACCACTGAGATTAAAACAAAGTCCTGATTCTCATGTACATGAGGAAATGCTGGCACTGAACAAATTCATTCCAGTGCAAACAAAAATCACAAAAGGAAAGCTGGTCTAACACTAGGTGTTTCTATTCAAGTGGTTTCAGTGCAATCTTCTCAGACAACAAGAATTAAAGTTCAGATCAGATATTCTGTTTTCTATAACCAAAGGAGGCAAGGAGATCCAAAGGAGAAGAAAACCCAAGTAAGGTCTGTGTGTTTCAAATCAAATATTTAAATATTTCATTTAATTGTTGAAAAGTATCCACTTCAGTTCTTGCACAACAATACGTATCTTTACATGCCTTCATCTGTCTCATTAAGAAAGCAGATTTTGTTTGAAATTATCTAACATGAAAAATACTGCTAAGTCTATTCATAAAACAGTATTCTATATTTTTATTTTTCAAACAGCAAGTGACCACATTTAAAATGCATCATTTGCAAATATAAATTATCAAACTATTAGTTTAATTAAAAATAAAGCAAAAACATAACTTCCCTTAGTATCACAATACATAGAAGGGTATTATAAACCCAAAAAGACTAAGTTAACCATAAGAAAACAATAACGTCAAAAGTGATGAAACTCATTAAGTCACTTAATGAATAAATCAGTCCTAAGAATACAATACCATTCACCATGATTATGTAAAAAAAAGCAAATTTTCATTGTATTATACAGATAAAACAATCCAATCCTTCATGCCACATTTTGTAAACCATGATATAAATTACACTCACAGTCAAATGAACAGGAAGAGTAACTCCCAAAATATTTTAAGTTGCTTTTAGGGCAGAAATGAAGGCAGGAATAGAATCATTTAAAATATATCAAGTTTAACCAAAAAAAAATTCATTTGGTCAAGCCTGCTATCCAAATAGTTTTGTTCCCTGCAAAACTATTTTTGTCTTTTTTTGATTTATGAAATTTAAATGTTTCTTTTACATATTAAATGTAAGCAATGTGTTGAGCTACATTAAATCCTTTTATACTTTTATCATTTTGGCCTTGAGACTCAAACATCTCCCATGGACCTACACACACACACACACACACACACACACACTCTCTCAGTCTCGGTATCAGGAAATTCCTCATTTCACAGGAATAATGAAGACTCACATACTGATTTCTGTCAGAAACATAAGGAATATGTAAATTCATATTTTCCAGGTTCCTATAAAACCATCTCTCATCTATATACACATCCTCCAACTGATGGAATTCAGGCTACAGTCTGTTGTCTGATAATAAAGGGACGGAATAAATGTTGTAGGATAAAGAAATACTGTATAATGATTGAAATAAACCTATGATCCTAAATTTATCTATACAAATTATCTTTTTGTTTATTAACTGAAATATAAAGAAGGCATATGGACCTCAGGAAAATAGCACTAATCAGAAATTCATTGCAACAGTGTTTCACTATATATATCATCAGGTGTTTCATAAGACAATTTCTTCTGTACACTAGATTTTGTACTAATTTCTCTGTCTTCAAATCCATTACATTTTCAGATCCAATTCAGCACTATATAGTATGCCTTCAAAATAAAAGGAAGTCACTTGCTTTATTGAATACCAAGTTCCCTTCCAAACAGTATTTAAAGAAAGACAAGACTACACAGACAAAGTCCAGTATAATTCATTTCTGACAATGAAAATTTCAACCCCTCATACTGTTGCAAAATTCCTCCTACTGAAATGTCTACAATAATGATAATTATAATAATAATTATAATAATAAAAAGCATACATTACATATAAAAGATACCAGTGTACTAAAAGTGACAGAAGTGGACTAGCAAATCCTTCAAAGCACATATTATATAAATGACTAGCATTTAAAAACATTTCTTTTCCTATAAAATGTAGGTCATATACATTTATAAATTGGGGGGGGGGAGGTTCTAAAGCAATGACGACTGTTCAAATAGATATGCTGCTCTGTACAGTCTAATACCTATTCAATTCAAACTATAAGTTTGACATCTAGTTTATCAGAATAAACCCATCTCATCATCTCATAGCTCATAATTTGAAAAATATGCAACTCAAAGGAAGAGGTGACTCAAAAGTTCACTGTTTATCTGCATATGAAATAAGGAGAGAACTATTCCTTTCTATGGTGGCCCAAGTCTCATCAGTTCAATACCAGGACTTAAATTCTCCAAATTTATGTAGAGGAACTGGCAGGAATCAGCACAGAAGCAGAATAGTATCTCTGATCCTTTAGAGACACAGCTATTCAACCTTAGCAGTCTTCCTCGTCTTGCAGAAGTGCAGCCAAGCCATTCATTTCTCACTCAAAGTGGATGAAGCCATAGATCTAAAGTCTGTCCTCTCTGAGACTGAAATTGTGCTCTGTAAACAATGTTATATATTCCAGCAGGAGGACATATGAATTTATTTATAAAAAAATGATTAAGAATATCATTAATTCAAACAAGGCTATTAACTCCCAAAGGTATTTTTGGAACTTATCCTTATGCTACTTGTCAAGTTAGCACTGTCATGTATTATTGCTTACAAACAGTACATCATCATATGCCTTCTAACAGAGCAGTACTGTGATCAGTTCATATTTACAGGCTTTTCTGTTTGTTTTTAAACAAGCTATAAAAACATTACATACTTTACAGACAATACAAATACTCAAGTCAAACAAATGGAATGCATAACAATAAGAAACGTCATAAAGGAAGACTGACATAAGTCCTTGATTGTCAAGACACATTTATATTTATATATAAACTCTAGCTGTGCAGAATCAAAGATTCAATCATAGGTACATCCTTATTTGATAAATCATATTTACAGCATGATATTGCATAAAAAAATAAAATAATGTTGTTTACACAATATTACCTTTCCATCCATTGGATTAAGGAAAGCAAGAAACAACTCTTAGAAATGTTTGCTTGCCTCAGTTTGTGTTTCCTACCAAAAGATGTAATTTTAAAAAGGAAACAGAAGATTTTGTATGTTGAGTAGAGCAAAAGCAACTATAAATTTATTTCCCTGACACAAAGCAAATTGAACTTGAACAGAAGTTTAAATTTCAAATCAAAGACATCTTTTCATTAGCAGTAATACCTCCTTAGTGCTTGTCCTTTGCAAAGTGAGTTTCAGCTAAATGCATTACATGCCTAACATAAACATGCATTACCCTAAGTCCAATGAACTTTCAAAGTTACAAGGCTCCATTTTAGCAAAACATTTAACCCTAGGAAACTGTAAAATTATTCATTTGCTTCAGTACCAACCATGTAATTTGAAAGTTCACATGTGTACTGGTACCGACTGCATAAACATATTTCTGCCCGTTAACATTTCCAAATGGATTCCCAGGAGTATTAGGATTTTCCCTGCGATTTGTAATGGTATTAAAACAAGCAAACAAAGAATAAAAATCAAAGCTCTCAAAGCCAAGAAAATTTAGTTAGCAAATATACACACATAATGTAATCCAATGCTGCAAAATTCAGAGTGAATTCATCCAAATATTCTGGTTCATTTCAAATAGTTACTACACATGATACAAATACTATAAAAATATTCTGGATCAAGCATGGAACATAGCGTATCTGTTCAGGTGGAAAGTTTTCGTAGGAGAACATGAATACTTCGGAATAAACTCCAAAAGTTACAGTAGAACCCCAATAATTTGCAGCAATGCCTTAGAAACCCTTTACAAATTACAATTTTGAAAATAGTGAAGAAGCAGGCAACAAAAGCAAGGATGTCACATCACAAAATGTACTTTGTTCATTTATTTTGACAACTGTAATTTAGTTTTCAATACTCCTTCTACCTCCCAGTATACTAATATAGATGCTGTAGTATACTTGGGTGAAGTAGTACAGTATTATTGTGTGAGACCTTGCTACAGTACTTTTTAGACCATTGCAGAGAGGTGGGAAAGGACCATGAGGGTAGTAGGAACCTGTCAGATGCTCTGTTTAGAGGTCAGCGAATTAGCAAGATTTTACTGTACTTCTCAATTAACAATGAAAAGCTCCCATCATCCAAAAAAACTAACAAGTACAATATAAAAATAATACAAGTGTTATTTCACATGAATACTTTGTCCTATTTTCTTTTTGAAACACAATTTTCCTAAAGACAACACTAGGAGACACAAGATCATAAACATGGTTCTTTTATCATCCAATTTAAATTGTTTATGTTGTTATTCGTAAACCAACATACAGTAATACATATGGTTAATCCTTCTCCCCAAAACCTGTCATTTATGATTAATTCATTCTCAAATCAAAGGAAGAAAATGTAAATGCCTATTAGTATACCATTACAAGCTGATTCTTTCATTGTCTGTTATATTAATGGTAAAACATATCAAAAGATTCATGCTAAAAGGGACACTGTCAAGTAATTTAGGACCAAAATATGGCCTATTAATAAGTGCATGTGTGTGTGTATATATATATATATGTATTTTGTATATATATATACAAATGGAGAGAGAGAGAGCGCCTTGGTAATAAATGGCATCAATTTCCTCTTTTTCAAAATTATCATTGCGCTATCAATAGTAGATATCCCCAAAAATTCCACCTTACACACACACACAGATCCAGTGCTCACATGACCTTCGGGTAAGAATGCCTGCTGTTAGCTCCAGGGAATCTCCACGCTCATCCCAGCCTCATACTGACAGCACAAGAACAGAACAGACAACCAAAGCTGCTTTTTTCCAGACATACACAGAAAACGAACAAAAATGACCAGATCAACATGAAGAGTGTGCATCTGCAGCAGATTAAATGCAGCAAAACGTGAGCAGTGAAAAACGTTATTAAATAATGCCATTATTAAACAAGCAAGAGCTTTTTACAGAGCTAAACCTCCCAGAACTACATAAACGCTTATTCCAGGATAAAAGAGGATGTACTCAGGAAGTCACAGCATTATATTTGGCTGTCTCCTCCAGTGCAGAAAGCTTCTAGCATCGCACCACTGCTTTAATTGTAGACGTGGAAGGACCCTACAAGACAGTCCCTGTGGCTTAGATGGGACTTCCCAGCCTGTCCTAAGGCACAGAGGGCAGCTGGAATGGCTCAGCAGCTGGCTGGGGAATGAGCTGTGATGTCAGGAACAGCAGTTCCTCTGGTGATCCCCGTGTGGCTGCAGGGAAGAGCAAGTTCCTTCAGTCTGTACAGCAGGCTGCCCCCTCGCACCCCCTCGGAGTGATTCCCAAGTGTGAGGAAGGCATGGGAGAGCCACTCCCTCCGAGCTCTCTATCACATTCTCACACCAGAGTGTCAATGCAGTAACTTTTTTTAAATAAAGCTGAGTCAGTCCCCTTAGGGAGAAGGAGCCTTCATTCCTCTTACCTCCCCATGGGCCCACAGCAGTGCAGTAACACAGTAATAACCCAGCCTTTTTTTTTTCTTTTGTTCCTTGCTATATTTAACAAATACTACAATTGCCATCTCCTTGCAACAATTGGGGCATAGGAACAGAAGTGCCAGCACAGTATTATTCAGGCATCACAAGCTAGGATGTCATGGAAATGAACACTGAAAACAAAGTATGCCTTACAAGAGGTGGTTTCCTGGGATATAGGGACCCTTTATGCTATTTCTGTACAACACAGAATGGAAAGTCAAAAAAACGAATTGACCATAACGGAAGAAAAACAGAGAGACCACTAATCAGTTTAAAAATATTCTTTCAAAGAAATTTCTTTACATGTATCATTAATAATCCATAAGGAATTTACTTTTCTCCCTTGGTGCCCACTCTTTTCAAGTCATGGCCAAATATTCAGACAAAATTACTGGTAAGTCATAGCATGCTGAAATGCCTTACTGTATTACACACAGGGCCAACAAATCAAAAGAGCCTGCTTTCTTACACAAAAGTATTAAGAAAATAGTTAATATAAACTGCATTCTTGCCAATAGAAGAAGCAGGCTATGGATAATAAATGCCCTTTCTCCCTCAACTGTACCAAGTGAATTTAGTGCTGTAGTAGTGCTACCATAAGGGAAAAGACAAAGTGGGATCAGTTTCATGGTAATGAAAATTCAGAAAAATATTGCTACTGCTTTGGTAAAGGGTGGGAACTGTTTCAGGTCCTGCTCAAGTCCTTTCTTAAAAGACAGGATATATTTTAGCCCCTTGAGATGCAGCCTTTTCTCCTACCTGATGGCTTTGTCTGAGAGACACCAGCTAGCAACAGTGCTGTAAAAACCTGGATAAAATCCTATTTAGAAAACCACCATATACACACCTACCTCTGTGTGTGTGTGTGTGTGTGTCCCTGGTTAATCAGCCTACATGAGGCTTAAACTGCCTTGAACTACCAGACAGTGTCCCTTTAGGGAAGGTGCAATAGAATGAACATACAGTTCAAAAATCTGAAACTTGTTAACTTAAACTACACAATAGTTAGGCTACTCAAATCTTACCACCTTAAAAATGCACACAGAACTACTTATCGTACCATACTGCATACTTCAAGACAAAGTACTATTCAAAAAATATGTTCATGGTACAGGGATAAACTTTGCAGTTTATTTATACTGTGAAATGCAATGAAAACTTCTGATCACTCTCCTAGGCTGGAAAAAAGAAATCCCGTCATTCACCAGTTTGGGTTGGTAAAATTGTAGTGACTTTTACTAAGCAAACACTAAAAAATAGGGAATTTGAATGCCCACTTCTTCAGCTTTCGGGGATACTTCAATAAATTCAATAATTGAAATTGTCAAAAATCTAGACAGAGAATTAAAACAGTTTTTACAGAAGCTAAAAATACCCAATCTCAAGTATATGGAAAATAATTACTGGAGCTGCTGTATGAGATGGAAATGATGCAACCGTATCAAACCTAAACGTCTAAAAAAGGTTTTATTTTTTGAGAAATCAAAAACTATAAAGTTGGCTAAGTGCTCTATGTTAATCGTTACGAGTATGTAGGGTAAGGTACAATTAAGCTTTTACATCTTGGAATACACTGTTTGTGTAAGCATTTTGCAATTGGGAATGTCATCTACAGAGTATTTTAACTAAAACTTCAAAATCTTGGTTTCTGCATATGAAAAAGTCATTAAAAAGTTACATCTAGATTCAGCTGTACAAAGAAATACACATTACTTCGGGAATGAAGTAAAGGCTTTAGCAGTTAGGCATTTTGCTTAAAAAAGTATTTTAAATTAATTAGACTTTTAAATAGTAGAGTTATTCTATCAGAATTCACTTTCTTTCCCTCCAAACACAACTCAAGGTAATGCAAAGCAGAAATAAAGGGCATGTGGTCTAAAATTATTTTTGAGAGAGACTGAAGATTATTCTAGAAAATGCTTTCTTTTAAAGCCCTATTTGTTCGACTTTTGAAACTTTTTGTTTTAGTTTGTTCTGTGTGTTTAGTACACGTTGATTCCCTGCTGAAGAGCAATGACTATGCTGACAAGCTTAGAAATGACAATGGTGAATAGTATCAGACAATAAACTGTCCTCCCAAAGCATACAAGGAAACCAGCAAGGAAACAATCATGGGGGAAAGTCTTACCTGGGGATTTTGTTTATTTTAAAATTTCAAAGAAGGTAAAATATTTTCTGGATTCAAACAAGTGAATAATAAACTGCCTTTGATAGGGGCACCAACATCAGGCAGTTCAATGACTGATGGCTAACAATTTTTTTTTTAAAAAAGAAAGAAAAGAAAAAAGAAAAAAAAGAAAAATGAGAAAAAGAAGCAGTTATTGGTCTTGCTAATATCAGCTTACTTTTGTTTTAACATAGCGCTCTTAAAAGCTGTACAGAACTCCATCTTATACAGAGCAACCCCCTTTTGACAAATGTGTTCTAAAGTGCCAGTATTATTTACAAAGATTTCTTAGCCAAAAGTCTGGCCCGTTGTGGCATCAGGTGAGGAAGTCATCCCAGCTCTGCTATCATTTACATTCACCAAGGGAAATTCTGGGAAATCAGCACTTGTCCCTGGTCCCCGAAGGTTCACCTGTCCATTGGCAGTGCTAAACTGAGAGGATATTCCAGCTCTTGCCCCATGGTACTGAGCTCTAAAGGGCTGCTCAAAGGAGCTAATTTGATATGCTTGATGAACAGACTGTGCCTCTGCTTTCTTCTGAGAAGTTACTTGATCCAAGAAGTCCTGTGTAGAGGAGGAAGAAGAATGATTTGCCTCATCACCTGAAAAGGGAAAAGGGTGCTGAGAATCACCAACCATTAGTCCAAAGTGAGACTTGTCTGGAGTTGTTCTTAATGGAGAGTTCATTCCCGACCGAAAGCTATTGACGGGTATAGATGTGTAGACCTTCTCCATGGAAGGAAATGCTGGCTGAGTTGTAAGAGTCTGGTTATCAGTCACAAAATTAAGGCTCGGGCTGTTCAAATAGGCATCATTTTGGCTAGTTCTGTCCAAAGCTTGTTGTAAAAACTTTGAATATTCTTGTAACATACTAGCTTTGTCTGATGAGGAAGCTTGAGAGCTTGTTCCAACCGTCTCAGATTGGGTCACCTCAGATACTTCAGCGGAATTGATGGATATACTGGAGGTCACTTCCGTGTCAGCCACACTGAAAGAGATCTCATGTTGTCCATTCGCCTTGTGTGAATAATGATCTAACAGAGTTTGCAGTACCTCATCTGGAATGACATTTTTGTCATGGTTACCTTTAATTTCAACATTCAGCGCCTGTGTGTCCAGTATTGAGGCTGTAGCAGTTTCATCAATGACACTGGCCACAGCTGCCTGCGTCACTGAAGGCTGAGATGCTATGGTACTTACATTCAAGGCATATTCGCGACTGTTGTTACTAGCTGCTTGTAGATACCTCTTTTTCTTTAAAAACTGCATTGCATCATCATAGTTAGTGCTGCTGTGTACAGGTTTACTGGGCCCTTCCTGTAACGTGTCAACTTGATCAATGTCAGCATTACCTTCAGAGTCCAGTAAACTTTGCTTATCCACAAGATCGAAGGCATACTTTGAAACCTTGCTGTCTTCATATGTAGATAAAGGTGAAATGGTTTGACTTTGCTCAAGTGGCTGCTTTAGACTCCTCTTGTTGACCTTTTTGAGAACGAGCTTTGGTGGGTGTATTTCTCCAGAATTTGCTTCCTCTAAGTGTGATCCACCGACCGAAGAATGTGGCATCTCAACAGAATATTCTGCTACCATATATTCATCTTTTACTTTAGTACTAGAAGTGTACAAAGGCAAATAGTCATTTTTGTCCTTCTTGTGTTCCGATTTATCTGTACTTTCCTTATCCCCAGATTTTGTTTTCTCTGTTTTCTGCCTTTTCTTCTTTGGCAAGGAGCTGTCTTTCAGAGGCGTAGAGAAACCAGAATCTTCCTCCGATGGCAAAAAGCCAACTTTGGTGGCACTTCTGTTGGGTTTCTTCTCGCGGTTCTCATGGCACATACGTTTGTGTTTCAGCACACGATCGGTCCTGGAGAAATACTGGAAAAGATGATGGTGGTAATTATTAGTATTAGTATTATTATTATGCAAAAATACATATGTTAGCAGAAAGAAAAGAAACCTTTCAGTCTAATGAATATACTTGATTCACCCTCTTTACCAATTTCTAATGAAGAGTCAAACAAGGGTATACAGTCAATAAAATCAAGCACAGACAGCTGTGACTCTGCTCCACCTGTGCACCAAAATAGCCCATCTTGACAGAAAAAACATTCATTATATATTTATTTGTATAAAATGGAGAAAGCCGCATCTGCAATTGGGGAACTGACTGGTGTTTCGGTTTTCAATCACGGCAGATTTCACTTAGTCATCTTACCTGCAAACAATATTCACACTGGTAAGGCTTCTCTCCACTGTGAGTTCTTTTGTGCCTTTCCATGTGATACTTCTGAATAAACCTCATACCACATTCATCACAACGAAATGGCTTTTCACCTGATAAAAAACACATAGCAATATTAATCTAAAAGAATAAATCAACATCTTACCGTCAAATTACCAGATCAAATACTACATTCTCTCTTAGAAGCAGTAAGAGCATTTAGTCTATTGCTATTGAAAAACCACATGGGGCTCGCTTACATCACTATTTTTTCAATACTCAGTTGCTGATGCCTCAAATTACTTTAAGCTTTTATGCTAAAAAGAACCCCTTTGAAACTAAATCCTTACTTCTCTTTCTAATGCAGGTACAGATATGTCTAACAAATTAAGAACCGCAAAGATGGTCCTCCTGAATTGTTGCTACAGTATGCATTTTTTAGGGCAGACACCTGTATAAAAATACCTCAATCCTCTCACCAACTCATTAACTCAAACCCATCCATACCTTCTAGGAGAGAATTTAAGCATTTCCAAACTTGAATAGAACATTTTGGAGGCTGCTTTCTATTTTTCCATGTTTTTTTCTCTTATCTGCATGTGGAATTGAGAGAACTGCTTTGAAAAAGTCCTACTATTTTGGCTGAAAATCAATTTCTTTTTTTAGGAAGTAATTTAAAAAAATTTTAAAATTAAGTAAAAATGCAAGAAACCTCTGTAGCAGAACTGGGATTTGCATACTTACAGGTTTCTCATTTTGGTTGTTTTGTTTGCTTGTTTTGGTTTCTGCTTTTTTTCTTTCAGGAAATATTCATTTAGACAATATGCACTGCCCTGAATTAATTTTCAATGCTCCCCCTTATTTTTCCTCACAAAGAAACCCTGTAACGATCTTTTTTGAGAAAGGAGTATCTCTATTTTTATTTCTTTTAACCTTTGCCTTACATCTTCCCTCTGAATTTTTTTTTTTTTTAGCTTTCTCTGACAAAACCTAAAAATTTCAAATGCATTGAAAAGTTAGTTTTGCTTTTATAGGAGTTCAGTATTATTTACTAGAACCCACCCTGAACAACAGTGATCTCTCCTCTTAGTATTTACTATGATATCCTTTGGACTGACATAGAGGTCAGGGATTGTCTTGGCAGCATCTGTCAAAACCAAAACCTCTTTGTTCTGGATACTGCACTGCACTGATTATTGGGATATGAACCACTTATGTCTCGTTTCCAGAAATATGCAGAATTTTGCTATTTCCTGAGGTAGTTTTATTCTTACTAATTATGTTATGAACTGTTGAATTACCAACAATTAGTTGTTAAAGTTTGAAACTTTAAATTACTAGATTTGATTATTTAAAATGTTGACAGAGTTTGTATTTTCCATTTAGAACAGAAAAATTTATCCACATCCTTCTATAAACGGGAATACAGTACCTTAAAATAAGGTTCCAGTATTTATAGAAACTTGAATGGAAAATATCTGTATCGCCCACACATGTGCTCCTAGTCAGATCATTAATGCCCAGAGTTTCAACTCCCTAATTCCAAGCAATTTCTAAATCTCTCTCTTTGTAAGCATATGTCCTATTTCCAATTATTAGTTCTTACCTCTCCATGTGACTTCTCAGCCAATCCTTTTCTTGGATGAAATTATTCCAATTTATTCTCCCCTAAATCAAATTATCTCCTCTCCTCAGATCTCTCAGCTTCCATCAGTTCTTTTTCTACAGGCTCACAACCCCAGCATTCTGTATCTCTTCTTTCACTTGCCTTAGAGAACTTTACCATTTCTTGCTTATTAATAAGCACCATAAAATTTTGCTTTTTTTTCACCACCCCTTGTTAACTTACAGCACCTATCATATCATTCCCTCTCATCCTGCCTACATGCAAATCCTCTCTGGTCTATTTCTTAACTTTTAAACTCCAGGTTCATTCTTCATGTTCTCTTTATTTGTTAGGCACCTTCACAACTACAGTGCCTAACTCCCAACAAGCCTGTTCAGACTTCTGAATCAAATTCCAATCCTTTCCACTTTCAGGATGCTGAGGCAAGACATTTAGACATCATTGTTCTTGTCTGAGACATGGGAACTCTTCCACTCCTGAAGACTACTACTTAGTCCTTGCTATTTACTGTTTTCTTTTCCTTTGCTCCACTATTTTGCTTTGTGTTTTTTTGGTTTTTTTTATTGGCCCTTCAAACGACTCTCCTAATGCTGTTCCAAAGCTTTCTTTCATGCTACCTTAGATCTATTTTAGAGAATGGAGTGGCTGTTTACGGTTGGAAACCATCCTGAGCCTTAAAGCAAGATAGCTGAGTCCTGTTCTGGCCTTGAACAGCCCTCGAAGGAGCCATCCCGCAATCCCAGGAAATGCAGAACACTTCATTAATACACTTACCTGCAGCCTTACACTCATTTCTCTAAGTGAATGCACACAGTTCCTTAACATTTTCCTACTCAAGCTGCCTGCTTGCTGACAGAAGCCTCCTCAGCTACCTATTCCCATTTCAAGGCTCAAACAGGGCCAAACTGGGGTCTGTGGTTTTTTAGGTGGATTACAATCACCAGCTATTCTGGAGACTTTCAGGGTACACACAAATGCACTGCTGGCCCTGTCTTAACAGGGAGAAGAATTTAGGGACACTGCCCTGGAGTTAACTCAGCACAGTACAGAAAATAATATTTTTCAGTAGAATTCCAGAACACTCTGAAAGTAAGATTAAGAAAACCTCTGTGAAACTGACACCATATTTAATTTTGGCTTTAATCTTCATATGGAAGATAATGTTAGAAAAAGATTAAAAATTAATATGAAGATAGGCTTCCAGTAATAATTTCAGCCCAGAAGCAGCTCGAAACTTCAGATGCTTTCTGCAATTTTGTTGCATTTTGCAAACTAGATCTATTGCAAATGGAGGAGATCATTAATAACAGCCATTTGATAATGCAGGGAGAGTCCAGGACCTATTTTTCTGAAATGTCTTGGTGAGTGAGAAAGAATTGGTTGTATAAAAACCCCTCAAAATTTAAAACTATAACACAACAATTAATGTATTAATTATGAAAACAGCCCATGTGTTGTGTTCATGTTTGCAAACTATTACAACCAAGCAATAAAACTACTCATTCAGTGTAGTACAAATATTATTTGTATGAAGGCTGTAACAATTATAAACCCAGGCATTTTAAAGTCTAAACAGACAAAAAACAAATTATAAAATACCAAAGAAGGCAATAAAAAAATCAGCATGACTGAATAAGAAGGCCCTTGAATTGCTAGCCCCAATGGTGTTTTTTTTAATGTAATCTTAGTTTTTGTGTTTAAAATGAGAAGTAGGGTGGCTTACACAATTAGGACACATGAACACATGAGTGGGTAAGGTATATAGAAACATTTCTGAGCAAAAAGTAAGCAGATATATTAAAAAAAAAAAAAGAACATTCAGCATCTTCTCCAACCTCGTAAACTGAAAATATTTGTGTATCAGTGACTCTTCCCTCTCTTACAAGTAAAATAGCAATTTTCTGTATCATTAGGGAAAAGTTTAGCAGCAGGGTTCCAACACTGCTGCCCTCCTCTACACACAATTATAAGCAAATTTTGTATTAAGGCAATGTCTGCTTTTAGATGCAACTGTTTAATTATTTACACAGAATAAGGCTGTTCATTGATTGCTTCCTAACTCCCTCACAACATTTCCTTTGAAGGAGTGGTTCAGAGAACTGAAGTCAAATCAGACTGGAAATAGCTGGGACACCTGTAAATTAAGGGCTTGTAACAGGCATAAAATGGGGCTTCTACCTGTTACTACTCTCTTTGATTTGTTAAAAATAAACCGGAAAAATTGATAAAACCTTTAAGAGAGTAAGAGATTTCCTGTTCCACATCAGTATTTTGAACACTGTACAAAAGCTGGTGCTAAAAGTGGTCATTCATGGAGATAAAAATGCAAAATAAAAAAGTATTGAATAAAGTTAAGAAACATTTTTAAAAAGGGTATGAATAATACAAACAGACCTTTACTTTTATCAAAGTAAAACACAGACCCACTGCTCACCTTCTCATCAGAGAAGCAAGTTGAAAATAAAGCTTTTCTGGATGGGTTTAGTTATGCAGCCCTGAACAACAGAGTGACTACACAAACAGCCAAGGGCCAGTAGTGAACACTGTCATATAGAGGTGAAAGCACAGACAGGTATGTAAAGTGCCAATTAGCTACACTATAACTGGGTGAAGCCAAAAGTAAACACTAGTTAAATTCTTGTTAACTAAACGGCCTTCAGAAAAAATTTTGCCCCTCTTGGAAGCTGGGTTTTACGTGTTTTCTCCTAATCATTACTAGCTGTCACCTAGGAAAACAGCCATGATTCAACAATTCAAACACAAGTACCATCCTCTATTTTCCGAGAAACAACCAAACTATACCTCAGGATGCTGAGGGAAGGAGAAAAGTTATCTAAAAAAATCCAGATAACAATATGGTTAATTAGTTAAATGGTACCTTTTTCTCTGCTAAACAAAGACTAACATATATAAGAGCTGGCATAAAAACCTACAATCCCACCACATCCACCTCCTCCCTTCAAAGCTTACTATCGACACAGATTTCTCATCAGAGCTAGAAGCTAAATTTTAAAAGATAATTAAATCAATTTATAAAATATTTGCAGTCAAGTGTGAATTAACTATATTGGCCAGACTCTCATTTTCAAAGCCACGTACAGGGAACAATCCTCATTTGAAAAAAAAAGAAAAATCTTCTAAAAAATGTGAAGACTGCACTTAAATTTTTGCCTTTTTTGAGGAGGGGGGGTTGGGGGGCAGATAGATGGAAGAGACTGAATGAGCATTCTTTTCAAGAATAAGTATCTACACAAAGTGAAGGCAGCATGGTTCACCAATTCAGAGCCAGAGGAAAGACTAGGAGCAGAACAAAGACACTGGACAGAAGAATGGAAGACTCTTCTGTGGCTGACTGGCTGAAGGAAACCTACTTAGTCTGGACTCATGGCAACCTAGGATACAAAAATCCCATAAACAAGAGGGCATTTGTGCATGTAACTCCCTGTACACTGCTCTGAAAATTCATTTTGCCGAGTTTTTCTCCCTCTCAACCCTTACACATGCACACACTGCACTGCGTGTTAGTAGCTCTCATATCCATTTAAATGCTACAGCCAAGAAACACTGTGCACATTCACCAGCTCTGCTTTTCTGAAAAAGAGGCTGAGAAATTGGCATCTAGTCCAAAAGGGACCATATTACAAAATATTTAAAGAGGGATTGAAAGGCCATGCACCAAAATGCCAAAAACCCAATGAAACCAAACCTGTTAAAGAATGTGGTTCTGTGTGGTGCAACAAGACAAAAAAAAATAAACATATATAAACTACTCTCTTTGGCTTAAAGCTTCAGGCCTTGTTTGACCTATATTGCATATTTTTAAACTAAGACTCTTCTTTTTAGAACAGTTCTAAATTAAACCCAAAAGAAGAAAAAAGGGAAAAGAAAAGCTGATACTAATACCTTTGGGGTTAGGCATTTTGGCCATTTTACCACTGGCACTTTTCCATCAAATTCAAATACAAACAAACAGACAAACAAACAAATAAATCTATGGAAATATAATTTGAAAGTCCCCCTTGTCTGAATTAACTTGATACAACAAAAGACAGAACTGCTTAACGAACTTTGACTTTTATGAATGCACAGACTTCAGGATTTGCTGCTCTGGGGTTATTTATAGAAAACTACTTTCAGATCTGCTTACTGGACTTCATACTCATTTTACAGCCAAAGGAAAGTGGAACAAGTTGAAAGCACAAAACTAATTTCTTTTTAAAAGCTTTATAACCTTATAGCATGTGTTAAATTAAAACAAACTACAACAGGGTTTTAGGCTGCATATTTATTACCAGAAACCTTGCCTGAGTGGGGAAACAGTTTTTAAGCACGCCAGTAAAGATACTCAAGGCACTATACTCACCAGTATGAATCTTCTCATGCCTCTGTAGCAGGTACTTCTGTATGAAACGCATGTCGCACTGACTGCACTGAAATGGTTTTTCACCTTGAACAATATAATTCCACATCCATAAGTTAATAACTACGCACTGTTGTTTCTGATAACTATTTTCGAGGAATATTAAAATGTCTATTAAAAACACCAGCATCTGAGCGAATTCCAAAAATATCCTGATACCAAAAAACATTTGCCTTACTATGTATATGAACTGCAGAGTTCTCTCCATGATCCTAAGAGTCATATTAAGACTAGCAAGGAAGAGTGATCTGGAATGGCTGTAATTTCCTCATGAGCGAGATCAATCAGGATGCTGGCACAGACTGCGTTCAGGATACTGGCAAGCTGTTATAACAGTAAGTACCTTTTTCACTTCTCCGAACAGAGAGATATCTCATCAGGCAAATAAGCAGCCGCAGCACATTTTACAAAGGGGTCAATTTTTGGCAATTAGGCTACAAGTCAACCCATTACTTTCTGATAAAGAAAGAAAAGAAACCTTGTAAACAGTTAGCTCTTCAGTTTATTAAATATATGTTGATTTTTTTTTTCTGATATTCTTTTGACACTTTGGTGCATGGAATCTGTAAGCTTAGATGCCAAGTTAGCTACATTCTTAAAACTGAAATTCGCATAGAGCTGAAAACATTTTTAACATAAGCAAACAACTCTTTATATAGTAGAAAAGACAAATTTGAAGTCAAGCAGTACCTGTATGAATGAAGACATGTCTCTGTAAATGGTAGTTGGTTCTAAAGGCAGCATTGCAATGCTCACAAACATGAGATTTGTGGGTTTTCAGACCAAGTGATCCATCCTCATTTATTGTAAGGATCTATTTTAAAAAGAGTAAAATTTGTTCTCACACTACCCTCTAAAGATGTCTTATTAACTACAAAAAAAAAAAAACATTAATTTTTTCGATGCAAAAAATGTAAATATTTCAGGTAAAACAATGCTACTTTCTACAAAACTATGCGTTAAGCTTCTAATACACATTTCCCATTGCAGTCCAATCCAACTTGTGTCTCGTTGTGCATTAAGAGATATTTCAACAGGACAGAGACAAAAGCAGCTCACAGAAAATCAGCTTAGAGCTTCCCTAGGCACAGCTGAGTTACTTTATGTGCTACTGTTTATTTTGTCCGTCTGTTGGAAAGGATGCAAAGTAATCAAGCAACTCCTGCGCAGTAAACCACAGGCAATCGTATTTTAAAGCAAAAGTGAAAAGTTATATTCTTTTTTTCAAATCACAACTCTAAATGTTTGCTGAAAGTCATTAAAGCTTAACCACAATAGTCATATATATTATCTACATGATAGCAAGTCTCAAAGGTAAAACTATATTTTAAAAACCAAAATCCCAAAGCCAAACAACCAAGAGAACAGTATTATTCTTCTCCCCTTTCAGGTTTTTCACTCAATAAAGTATTGCTTACTTAATATACATATTAAAGCATCTCCTTGATGACTTCAACTTGCCACATGCAATTGCTTTGCTGTCAAACAAAGCCACTATTTTCATATAAAGTTTAAAAAACTTAAATTAAAAAAACTGCGCCACATCTACCTTATTCAATAAAGCTAATCACAGGTTTTCTCTAATTCATCAGTAAGAATAAAAATAGAAAACTAAACCAAAACCCAAAATCTCTACTATCTCTGGCAAGAGAATAAGAAAACCAGTAAACAAATTACATTTATAAAAGTCTTGCTTAACTGCAAACACAACTATAAAGAAGAGCTTAAGGAATCTTACATAATACAGTTTAGTCCCTTGTTATTAACAGAAAATAAAAGTATGCTGGGAAAACACATCTGCAGTTTGATTAGCTACAGCATTTTAGGTTTTATGATAATGACAGCGATGAGAAAGAGAGAGTCAATAACTGAGACAGTATCTCTGAAATAGTAGCAAATACTGTAGGATCTACTGATTTTTTAATTCTCCCGTGTCAAAACAAGAGTGAAAGTCTCAGACTAACAAATTCTAGTGCATTCACTCTGAAGGACAAGTACATTCATACGTTTGTGAGATTGGTGTGTTACAGCTCCAGTCACATAGAGACAATTGTAAAGCCTCTGTTCTGTAACACTATCCAGCTGATGAAGCCGACTGTGTCTTTAAAACAAATTTAAATACGTTATGAAATGCTTTTCATATATTATATTGAAATTTTAAAATAATTGTGTAGAAAATACACTTAATTTCATGGTTATCCTAAACCTGGGCTCTTCTTAATCTACTCCTTGCACCACGTCTTAAATGGTGAGCGTTAACTTTGTCAGAGCAGCTTCCCTAACCAAAGCTACTAAGAAGCTTGTGCGTGAGTGTGTGTGTGTGTGCGTGCGTGTCTGTCCGTGTGTGCACGTGTGTGTGTCTGTGCGCGTGGAAGAGGGAACACAAGACAGGAGTCATGACACCTAAAGACTTCTTCGTTACCTGATTACTGCACTGATATAAAACAGAATTTGTAACGTTTCAGGATGTTAACTGACTTCCATTTGTCGGAGTTCCAGCTGCTGTTTGGATGGAAAATCAAACCCACTACTCTGGAAATACTGAAACTGCAGTAGGCTCTCACCTAGGTCAGTCCTTCAGCTTTTTTCTGCTCTGCCTCTCTACTCTGACAGGGCTGAAAAGGGGGAAGAGAGACTGAAAAAGAACCTGTTTAACAATTCTGCTGATCATTTTTCAATCTTTTGTCATCTCAGAAGACTAACCCTGGCAGACTGGGAGATAAAAAGGAAGCATGCAAGTACATGTCTGTAGAGAAGAGGGCAGACACCTCTTCTACCTTGCCATGTTTCCATGGAAGTGATCTCTGGATGTACCCAACCTAGATCTCCTTTTTCTCTCAAAGGGAGAAGTGAGAAAAAAATGCACAGCATTTGGAACTTGCTTCCACACCCAATCTGAAGCAATTTCTCAGCTTTCCAAGAATACTGCAGGTGCAACCTTGTTTGACAGTGCTTTGAGAAGGACTGGAGGGTCCTGCTCCCAGGGCAACAAAAAGGAGGTTTGGGAGATTTTGTTTGTATTACGGTGGGTTTTCCTTTGATGTACAAACGCTCTGGGTTGATTTCTGAGTAGGCTTATTTTAATGCTGCTGTGTGATAACATTAATTGATTTACTTCTATCAGAGCAGCCTGCATCTGTTCGATTTTAGGTCTGATGTTTAATACTGATTTGGGGAATACTAGAAGATGTAACACTGCTACCTCATGAGGTGAAATGATTCTGGTTTTATCTGAAGTGCTTCTTAACAGAAGAAAATTGTTTTCAGACATACAGGGATACATACTCCTCATGAATGGATCTATGAAACAAATTTTTAAGTTACAAACCAGCAGCTAGGGTAAGAATCTTTTGATATAAATAAGTACATATATGAAGATGATTATGACCACAGGAATTTTACCTACCAGTAAATTATTTTATATATATTAGTGAACTTTTTAGAATTTTCAAAACTACAATTTTAGTTTTCTTTTTAAAAACTTTTCACTACTATGCATGAAGCATATAAAATTATCAGGCTCACAGAAAAGCACAACTATTATTAGATAGATACAGAGTAATGATTTATAAATGGTCTACAAAGCTACTGACTCATAATTTAAAAAAAAATATTTGGAGAGAGAACTGCCTGGAGAGACAGATGTTAAAATATGTCAAGAGTTCATGTTGCTAAAAGGAGTTCAAAGAAAAACACTGTTATATCAGTTTTGTTTTGGGTCTCTGGTGAACTTCAGAACTGCATCTTTACTGAGCAAACAAACAATTTCCAGCCTAACTAGTTCAAATGCTAATGAAATTAGTCATAGTCAACCAAATCTTCAGGTCCTTTTAATCTTGGTTTTGCCAAATCAATGTCTTACTTTTGCTGGTGAACGCTGTTTTCTTTTCTTCTTTTTCTGCAAATCTACTGGCTCTCGTATTTGTTTTTTGTCTCGTTTCTGTTGTTCAGATGCATCAGTAAAGGTAATTTCTTGCTTTACACTGATCTGTTAAGATACCAAGTGCCAGTTTCAGGTAAGGTTCTCACTACAGAAAAGCAATTTTTCAATTTTAGAAGATGACAAACTGCTGAAACAGAAAACCTTTTCCTAAGGGAATTATCTTCTGGCTTCACTCTTTCAGAAATTTAAGTGAAAGAATTAATATGTATCTTAAATAAAAAGGGCACAGTTAATTTCCTCAGTAACATTTTGATGTATCCTTTCACTCATCTCCCAAGGTCTTTTTTCCTGACCTGTGGTGATTTTGAGATCAGTTCATATGTTAAAATCACTTCCATCAGTAAAACCATTCAGTTTTTCATACCTATTTTACTTTACTCCGTGCTATTGTCAATGCAAGATTTAACGGAATAATTTATTATATATTTAAGACAGAAATATTTTTAAGAAAAAAAAAAAAAAGACCAGTTTTAATGAAGTTTTGGAAAAAAAAAATTGAAAAATTTCGATCTAATGTGAACTTTAATGAAGACCATGATACTCTTACATTTTTCTAACACCTGAGCCACCTGATCTACAGCTAACAGAGTAGTGTTTTAACAGTGCTGTGTTTCTGAAGATTATTCTTCGTGTGTAAGGCTATCTACTTTTATAGTCCTGGTGATTGTCCTTTATGTTTGAAGGGTAACAGTGATGATGTGCTGCATTACAGACAGATGCTCTGTTTTCAGAAGGAAGTCATCTCTATGCTCTCTGGGAAAGCCAAGGTATGCCTTCTATGAGATATCGTGGAGGGGCATATTTATGGTCATGTATGAAGTGTCACAGTCCAACCTGCAGTGTGAATGCAATTGCTAAGCGTCCACATACCTTAAAAACATACAAGATGCTTCCTATAGCAAAAGCAACTAAACAGTACTATGAACAGCATAAACAGGATGCACCTTCTAATAACACTATTTATTCTGGTTTGTAGTTACCCTTGAACATTAAATATCCTTAAAGGAGCACATTTTAACGCTTTAGCTTGATGGTAACAGCCTGCTTATAAAATATTTATAAAACACATACTTAAAGATTATACTTAATTGGCAAAATTTATCCACAGCTAGAGGCAAATGACATAAATATTTTGATAATCAAAATCCAAACAAGCAATTAATAGATTCTTGCCAGAGTAGGATTAGACTACCAGATCAAGCTTCCTAGTAATCTCTCCAATATTTCACAAAGAAATTGCTTACAGGGACATTAACAGCATACTGCAGCCCTTGAGGAAGTCTATCTTGCGCATCCATTTCATCATCATTTTTTACCGTCTCCTCATGGACCATGAGTTCATCATGTGAAATCATCTCTTGCTGTCGAAGTTCACTTTCCTGTAACACTTCATCTGTTGCAAGAATTTCTTGGTGCGGCATAGTCCGATCTTGAAGCACTGCCTCTTGCCGTTCTCTCGAGACTCCAGACTGGTCAGATACTGCACCCATCCCTACCATAGCCCTGGATGACTGCATCTGGTCTATGCCACCACATTTAAGAAACAATCCTCCCAGCTTGTCTTCAATGTTCATTCTTAAGTGCAATTACCTACAAAGAAAGTTTTAATAGTAAACATCTACAACTGGTGCACTTAAAATTTTTTACTTAAAAACATTTTATAAGAACTCAAGTCAGTACTCAACAAAGACACATGCAGTCCTAAAATTGATACTGAGTAAGAACCAGAAGTTGGGTATCTTGGAAGAATGTCAAAAGATTCTCCTTTCGCACATCTGTGTACACACAATTGAACACTTTCAAATAAAAGGTTTCAAATCAGCGCTTCTGACTACTGGCAAAATTACGGTAATTAAATGATGGCTAATTCCTCCTTCTCATACCTTAGAAAACTTTTCATTTCTTTCCAGCATGCCCTCTTTGCTCTGTTCTTTTTTTCTATTTTGACTGTCTTTTACAAACACCTCTTTCATATTGGTCCTGTTCTCCCTATTTCCTTGCCCTTTCAGTGCCCTTCCACTGCTGCTACCTCAGGGCATTGTAGCTCCTGGAACATCTTAATATCCACAAGTGGGAGAAAACTGGGCTGCATCCAAAGCAGCAGTTGAGGGGGGTGATTCTGTGCCTCCACTCCACTCTCCTGCGACCCCACCTGCAGTGTTACATCCAGCTCTGGGGCCACAATATAAGGATGTGAATATGCTGGAGCAAATCCAGGGGAGGCAAGGAAAATTGTTAAAGGGCTAGAACATCTCTGCTATGTCAACAGGATGAGAGAGTAAGAAGGCTCTGGGGAGACCTTATTGCAGCCTTTCATTACTTAAAAGGGAGCTTTTAAGGGAGAGAAAACTTGTTAGCAGAGCCTGTTGCGACAGGACAACAGATAATGGTTTTGAACCAAGAGATGGTCAATTTAGACTAGATATAAGGGAGAATATTGTTACAATGAGGGTGCTGAAACACTGGCACAAGATGCCCAGAGAGGTGGCAGACACCCCATCCAGGAAAACATTCTAGGCCAGGTTGGGTGGGGCTGAGCAACCTGATCTAAGTGAAGATGTCCCTGCTCATTGCAGGAGTTTGGACTGGATGGCCTTTAAAGGTCCCTTCCAACCCAAATTATTCTGTGAAATGAAACTTTATAGCTAAAGCTCTGCATCAAATAAAGACTAGAGAGAGGTCGACACTGTTCATAAAAGACATTCACTTTCACTCCCACTAAGCAGGAGCATTAGTGAGGAAATACAAATTCCAATCATGAAAAGCAACACAATTCACAGTATTCCAACAAGTATCATGACATTATTAATTGGTTTTTAGCACAGAGCAGGAGGCTTTTGTGAAGCTGGAAGTGGCAGCATCTTCTCATTCTACTAATTATTATATATACAAGATAGTTCTAGGACTCTTCTTCTCCTTGGCACGCTGGATGCCCAGATAGAACAGTTTCTTTCACCCTATTCCCCAGGCCCATAACCCCTCCTACCCATTCCTCAGTGCTCCTTCAGACAGACAGACAGACAGACATCCTCCAGCCCTCGATGTCCCCACAGCCAGGGAGCAGAGGCAATACACACACAGGCCACAGCAGACACAGGCGTAGGAGCAGAGGCACGGTGGAGTTGGACAACACACAGAGGCCCAGCCAAAGCACCAGATGGGACCTTGGGCAGCACCACAACAGCTGCAGCACCTTTGGTTTTGATGTATCAGAGTCAGGATACAGGAGTGATGTGGACACTTTGCCAGACATCAGCTTCAAATTCCATCCTCCTTAAAGTGCAGCATGGAGAAAGGATCCATCTCCATTCCAGGCTAAACTCAGAGGCTACACTGCTTTCCCTGCAGCTCCCAATGACAATTCATGACCAAAGAAAACAGATCTCTCTGCAGGTTACATCTACAGAAATCAGGTCTCTGCCTAAAACCAGCAGGGCCACCACTCTGCAGAAGTGCACCACGACAGCCCCCTGCCAGTCTAACAGCCTGCCAACGTGCAAAAATCTCCATCAAACAAATGTACACCAAATGTCTAAATTTCCATATTTAGTTGGATCCATTTGATCACTTTCTAAATAATTTTCTTCTCCGGGAATATATTTTAAAAATTCTCAGTGCATCTAAACATTTGTGAGGCTTTCTTTATATCAAACTACACCGAGTTTACAAAATAAATACTGGTTCCTTTTTAGGTGAGATCCTAGATTACTTGGTAGGAATGGAAGCCACCAGCTGAAAGAGCTGAAAAATCTCATGAGGTTCTCCTACACTGTACTTAGTTTCAAATATTACTATTGGTTATTAAGACTCTGAAAGTAAAATTAACTCAATTTCTTAAAAAAAAAAAACTCACCACACACCTCAACAAATAAAGTAAAAAGCTGATTAACACATCCTGATCACAACTCAAGTCTTATAACTCAAAAGTGAAAGAACACTGTCCCTATTCTGTACCGTGAGGGGTTCTAAACTTCTGAATACATCATAGAATGGCTGACAGTCAGGATGGTCTGACCTCTCTCAGTTTCAAATACTTAAGAAGCACCCCAAAGGAAGAAGCTTTTCAGGCAAATACTTTTTTTATTATTTTTAGTAAGCCTTGCTCTGCTAGAAATCAGGACAGAGTCACCAAGCTAAATGTCTTTATATATGACCATCTTTTTAACAGTCTTCCTTCCTACATAAAGAGCGCATTTTAGGGACCAAAACCACCCATAACAGGAGAAGAACACGGAAAAATTCTGCTCAGCACATTTATGCTTCTTTTTTGTTCTCGTGCAGTTCTAACATAAGAGAATTTGAAGTCATACTTTTGATTTTCACAGTATCTGTCCTCAAATATGGACAACAATTTCTTAAAGCTTCAAGTGAGCTGAGGTAGTGCTATGTAACAAGTTGACTCTCAAGTTAATCCATTTAGAGTAAGAGAATGAGATGTCTTCAAGGGAAAATGCGGGTCTGATATGTCACACAGCCACTTGCAGACATTATACAACCCATGAAGTATTCTTCAGATGCAACTGGGAAACCACACTGATAGTTTCTCAGCAATAACACAAACAAACAAACAAAACCTGGCACAGCACTAAGGCTGTATCTTCCCACCAATGCACATCTCCCAGAGATCTTGCAACAACATCATAAAAGAAGAAAATGAGGATTAATTTATCATCTCTTTGGTTTGGAATATCCTGTATCAAGTGAGAAAGGTGAGACAGAACTGAAATTCTTAATATCTGGTAAAAGATGGTGTAAAAGACCTAAGGCTGAGACTGGTTCTTTTGGTAGAGCATTCTAAATATCTAGCCTGAAAGACAGACTTCAAGGAAAATAAAACAGATATATCTACTCATTTCAGCCTTTATCTGAGGTCAATCCATACTCAGGATACATCTCATACAGACTGTCATTCACTATGCTTTCCTTCCACACTACAGAGATATGAAACCATCAGGGCATTGCAGATTCTCCAAAGGAATGACGTGGACAGGTACGAGAATACAAGAACTCAAGATGCTGAAACACATTCAAGGGAGAACAAACAGCATCAAGTGTGAGAACACGGTGGCCCTAATCTGTCTGCTCAGGCCACTGGCAAGAACAGCACAGAAGGTTGCTCCACATGGAGGATGATACTGCCACATCACTCTGAAATTAGGCAGGAATTGCGGAAATCCTGGATTTAAAGCCACTTCCTGGCAGGAAGTTAGGCAGGCTAAGAAGCTGAGTGTTTAACTGTGCAGAAGATCCTGACATGCCAAACCTTGGGACAGCTGGCGAGATACAGCAGCTTCCCAGAGGACAGGCCAGCTGTGCACTGGTATTCATGGGTCTTCGGGCTCCCTCAGGTTTTTTCTTCAGTTGCAAAGGATATGGAAACAGGTTCTTTCTCACCCCAACTCGCAGGTTTAGCAGAGTCATGCAACTGAAAGCCCTCAAGTTGTCTTCCAGTCATGATCTTGAGTCATATCAGAAGTGGTACAGTGAGCGCACTGCTCATTAAATAAGGCTTTCAACACCTGGCTTTTCATAGGAAAATAGTGAGAACTCACAGTGTTAGGCTGCATATGAGAAGTGACGAAACAGGATGCAAGTTACATGACTTGTAGGTGATGTTTTCAAACAAAGAGGTTATGTTTTAAAACGAAAAACCACAAACAAAAACAGGCTATTAATCCAAGCAAGAAACATCCCAAATGCAATTAATTCAGTAAAACACTTGTAATTTGTCAAGTGACACCTTTCGGCTCACATAAAAGGAATCCTATCATTTAAATTGAAGATGAGAAGTTCTTGGAAAAATGAAAGTGTGATAAAGAAATGTAAGTTAAAAGCATTCAAACAAGATCACTTTACCAAGCCTGCAAAGATTAAATACATTTTTAAGTGCAAGATGCATTTGTGAAATAAAGATCAACTTGCTTAGAGATTATCTCTAGGGAAGCTACAAAAATGCAAACCACATACACACACACAAGCAAATTTCTTGGCATAAGACATTGTTATCTCCATGGCAGAGATGCTTTCATGGAATTTCAGAACTTCTATTAAGCTTCACCAAGTCATCTCAAGATTTTCCTTATAGTTCCTCTATAAACTGAGAGAAAAAGAGCTGTCAACAAAACCTTTAAAGAATACATTTTGCTTGGTAGGGGTCCTCCAAGCCTTTACTGGAGGCAAAGCATCTCACAAGAGACACCGACAGGCAGAGCTCCCTGGGGAAGGGAGAGAGGAAGGGGAAGGTCTGCCCCAAAAAGACCTCACAGGACCCTCCCAGCGCCTTCTCTCTCCGCAGGGCGCTCAACAGCTGCCTGCAGCACATCCCTATCCCGCGAACCCCATCGCTTCATTCAGAAACCGCTGCTTCACCGAAGCCTCCGGCTGCACTTCACAACTATTCATTTCAGGAACCCTGACATCAGCTTTTCCAAAGACTTCATGCACTGAGCTGGAGAGCTGAGCACTGAAGACAATATTCCTAATTAAAGAAACAACCACTTAAATGAAAACATGCTGCTTGAAAAGCATGACAACATTTCAATTCAGAATCAAAAATAAAAATACCATCAAGAGAAAACATTCATTGATTCAAAAAGTCTGCTGGGATGGTGGCTGCTACGAAGTAGATCTGAACAGAGACCCCGAAGGAAAGCAGCAAAATTTGTAAGCCACCAGGACAGAACACCTGGTCCAGGTCTTGTTCTCCACTTTGAGTGATGGTAAGGGTGATTCTGTTTTCTCCCTTCTTGTCTTAAGCATGCAATAAGGCATTATTTAAATTAATGAGCAAGCACTCAGAAATGCTAATTGGGTTCACTTTAAAAATAAAATCTGTATGTGCAGAAACATGAGTTCTGTAGGATTTAAAAGACTATTTATGACAGAGAAGAAAATACATTTAAGGATTAACAGTAGAGACAAAAGATGAAAATCATCTGCAGTTTAGTATATATTTGTAGAATAGAATTAGTTTAATGTTTTTGCTTTTTTTTTAAGTAAGATGGATGTTTTGTATTTGTAAACATTGTCCTGTGAAAGTCTTTGTAGTTTTAGAACTCCTACTACTTCTTTTAAGTGTCAAAAAGCAGGATTAGCTGCTTTCTATGTCCATAACCCACACCACCCTCTCTCCTGTGCTATCTTCTCCCTACTTTTGCAAGGCAAAAACGAATGAAAGAAGGCTGAGGGAAACAGGAAAAGAAAGTTATTGAAATATAACTGTTATTCTGGCTGAAACCTAAGCGACTTCTGAAGGACCGTAGCAAAGACTTGAGACAGAAGTATGACTTTCACTATAGCAATAAGCTCTCTTTGACCATGTTTTCTAAGATAGAACAACCCAAACACAAGAGCCAGGTTGCACAACAGCAATTCTAACTTGCCTTTAGCAACCTGATACTATTCTGATGAACACTACCTCCAAGATTCCCCTCACAAAAGCTGACACTGTGCTCAGCCCAAGGTATTAAATGGTTTCAGGGTAACCTTATACTGGGAGTAGCCTGATTACATTATTTTAGCTCCGCATTTTGGGAAGTGTGTTTTCATTAATGTAAGGCAAGGCAAAATTCCTAATGAGCAAATATCTGAAGCTACAGAACATGTACCTGAGCACTCCTCCCATATCCTTGCTTCAAGAGCTTTTGGAAGAAGGAGTACGTGCAGAGCCCAAACCACAAAACATATAAAGGATATTTGTGCAAAATGCACACAGAATAAACTTTTCAAAAGGCAATCTAGGGGAACCCCCCCAGTTTCTTAGGGTTCATCTCTATGGTCATGTTACAATTATTTATGTTAAACTGTAACCTTAGATTAATATAGTACACATAAACCTATAAAACTGCCTAAATGAACATTCTTGTTCTAGTACAGAATTTTTTCCTTCCCTATTTAGTGGAATAGTGGAATTCACTTTGGAAAGGTTTATTCTGAATTAAAGTCGACCACTTTATAATCAGAGCAGTTTACTGTCATGATTAGTAAAACCTTTCTAATTAGCCAAACTTCTAGAAAATCAACTACAACTGACAGGCCACTCCAGTGGGACATTTGGTGTGTTTTGTTATTTACCCAGCTCTCAGTGATACTGCAAGAAACAATCCAACTGCCCAAAGGGGAGTGTCCTGCACCTCTCCCCCCTCAGACCCTCCTTGCTGCCTACTCTGGGTTGAGCACAGCATTCTGCAACTGAGAAGGGTGTTGGACAAAAACATTCCCCCCAAAAAGCCACGAGGTTTTGTTTGGATCGGAGCAGGTGGAGGATAGGGCAGCTGGGCAGGGAGGATGCAGGAGCAGGGAACAGGAATGTTTCTCCCAGGAGTGGTCAGCGGTTGGATCAGATTAAAGTGCATTGTGAAACTGCCCCACAAAGGCAATGTGCACACAGAGATGAACACCTCAGAGCTGCCACCCAGACATACCCACGGGCTATGCCAAATTCAGACCACAGGAAAAATGGCTAGCTACATTCTCAAATGCTTTCCTCCTAAAATGAAGTATAAAAGTCACCAGTAATTCTGCTACTCCTAATGCTAATGAAGAAAATAATAGCAACAGGGCTTAATAGCATATTTAAAACTACTAATGTTTAAGCATTTCCATGAATGAAACCACCACCAAGGTAGGCCTCTCCAAAAGAAAGAAAAATTAGTACTTAACATTCCTAACATCCACTTTAAATCCCTATCAAACCATGAAAAATGCTGACTATTCTCATCATATCAGAAAATACATTTAGTTGCACTATTAAAACATGGATACAGTCCAGTATAAAAGGAAACATCGCTAGCTTTCACAATATCAAAGGTTCAATTTTTACCATACCACAGAAGCCTAGACAGTAAAGAATAATACCCTATTAGGTGATTTTAAATAAGAACATTAAATAAATTTCTCTCTTCTCTCTACTCAGAAAAATAAGACTCAGCTAAAAGAATGATTTTTAAATTAACATGCAAGTACTTTTAAAAATCAATTAGAATGTGTTGACTTGCAAAAAGAAAGCAATCAAACATAAATCATCATGAAAAGGTTAACAGATCATAAAATCAACACATTCTAAAAGTTAACATATGATACACTCTTATGACTTGTTGCACAGTTATTTCTGAGTGCTCAATGTTGCTGAACACATGCCAGCGCAGGGCCTGATCCCACCAAGATTTACACTCATACTGAGCTGTGAATAGTCCTATTACAATCAACAGGATTACTCACAGAAGATCTCCTTATCGTGCATAAAATTATCCATGCATGAAAATCTTTGTCACCTTTCTTATCCTGAAATCTGTATTCCAACATCACCAGCATAACCATAATTTAATATCAAATGTGCATATGGAAAAGCTTGTGATGCTGTATTTAAAAAGCTACAGTTCCATGTCAAAATCCACAGGGGTGTCACCAGTGACATAAACAATTTAAATAGTCTAAAAATCACAGGCAATACTATTTTTTATCTGGGGAAAAAAAAAAAAGCCACTGATTTTGTGCTACTAAGTTATAAACTAATAGAAAATAGTTATTTTTGAGAATTTATCTGAGAATTTCTCCCACTGGGTAGTTAACCTCAAAAGAACAATGCAGGATTTCTGTCTTTGCATCATGAAACTTGGACACTCAAAAGTGCTCACTCTGGGGACCTCTGATGACATTTATACTGAGGAAAACAAGCACTACACATAACTAAAGCGACCCAGTTTTAGTAGCACTTTGTAACTTCAGTCCAACTGGTGAAAATTTTGTGAAATTTCATCTATCTCATGCACGCCCCAAGCTGAAACGTTATAAAAATATTTCAGATAGTGTGTCAAATAGTTTTTCATTTGATTTTGACAACAGTGCAGTTCTATCACAAAGCTGAGCCAATCTCACAGCTAAGGTCATTGAAAGGGGCAATGACCTCCCTCCTAACTCTTGAGTCCACACCATCACTGGTGCCTACTCTAATGCTCAGATTTTTTAAAGTGTGCTTTTTTTTTTTACAAGCCCTTAAACTCCTTGGGTCTCACAACTTCTTTACCATCTGCCAGTATCTGTGAAGCACCTCTACTCAACACAAGCACTATGCTAGTGCTGCTTTACAGAAGATGACAACCTGCTGTTGCTCTCAAATCGGCCCAAACACCAAAGGTCTGTATATGTATCTGCGTATGTTCCTTCTCCTTGGTGGATAAAGAACTGGCAGGATGGTTGCGCTCCGAGAGTTGTGGTCAATGGCTCAATGTCCAAGTGGAGACCAGTGATAAGTGGGATTCCTCAGGGCTTGGTACCGGGACTGGTGCTGTCTAACACCTGTGTCAGGGACATGGACAGTGGATTAAGGGCACCCTCAGCAAGTTCCCAAAGACACCAAGTGCTCGATGCCCTGGAGGGAAGGGATGCCATCCAGAGGGACCCTGACAGGCTGCAGAAATGGGTCTGTGTGAACTTGATGAAGTTCAGCAAGGCTGAGTGTAAGATCCTGCAAGTGAGACAGGGCAATCCCAAGCACAAATACTGGTACTGTACTTTTTAAAAATACAAGTATCATAAATATATGTGCATGTGTGCCTATATATATATATAGACACATACATATGTGATTTTCTACAGAACACTGGATGGAATGCTCCATAAAAATACATGGAACCAGTCAGACAGATTATAATATCCTTGCTCTGTTTGTTACAAGTGCCAAAACATGTATGAGTCACAGAGCGCATGAAAAAACCACGACCATTTAGGCAGTTCAACACTACCTAGCAAAATTGAATCAAGCCCTTTTTACCAAATTTTTTAAAAATACGTGACCAATAATTATATTTGGCACATTTTCTGGCTGCTTATTCTGACACATTTGGGTCAGATTTACCCAAAATGCTGAGTACTCAGGGCTGCAATTACGTCACTTACAGCAATACTTTAAAAATATAAAGATGAATGCAATGCTGCTATTTTAATTTTTAAAAAAGCTCTTAAAGAGCCCAATGGACATCCACACCAAATAAAAATATTCATCTTGCTCACAGGCACCAATTCTCCAGCCATAAAACAAGAAATACCCATTTCCTCTCCCTGAGGCATAGTAAAATACTTGTAATAACAAGCAATGTTCAATATAGGTCACAAGGGTGAACTAATCAGTTTGTGGTGCTCTTGTTCCTGCGGCCAGCACAGCCCCGGAGGGGAGAAGGCAGTACACCTCAGACGGAAAGGTAAGGCTGCACCAGTGACTGAGAAAACTGCTGTGAGAAGGTGGGCAAGAGGGGTCTGGCCTCTCCCTAACCACTGAGCAGAAAGCCCAGGCAGCAGCAGGTTTCCAGCTGAAGTGGAGCATGCACGGAGCAGCCACTCTGCCGCAGAATCGTTAGAGGAATGGGACACACCAATGTGTGTCTGCCATCGAGAAAAGGTAAGCATGACAGTAAGACTTTGAAAAGAGAAACATTGTTTACCACCATGATGTAACAGAATTTTGGGAGATTTGGCTTCTTTTTGCGTCTCTGCCACTGCTTTTGGGGCAAATCTGTTATCTTGGCAAATCATTCCCCCTCCCATCTTTCCACTTCTTGTCTCTAAATCAGGTGCAATGATCCACCTAGGATTTAGGTGTGAGGCGAGCAGTAGACACTATCTCTGAGGGCCTCACAAGCCTCCTGATAACTGCTACAGAAATTTCACAAAGAAATATATTCATCCTGCCCTCAGAGCAGGATTAAGCAGAGCACAGTAAGAGAACACACGTTATGCAACAAGAAGAAAGCAAAGTACAGAGCAGCTGCTCATTCAATTCATGGAAATTCAAAAAGGTAGGGGCTCTGGGGTTCACAGATCATGAAATGCTATGGCGTAATATTAAGGTGCAATATATCAATAATTTAAAGAGGATGGTAAAATTAAGTGGCACAGGTAAAGCTCAATGCTGCAATTTTAAGGCTTGCATACTTGACTTACATCTAAAATTGCTTTTTTAAAAGTGTGCTTTTCTTGTTATATCTTTACTTCAGCTTCATTGTTTTCTAAAAGGCCATCTACAACTACTAAAGAAAAACAGTAATTACAGAAAAATTCGAGACAATTACTTGATACATCCATATAGATTAAATAACATTGGACAATAAGCTAACAGAAGTATAAGCAAGAAGGCTTTGCTCAAAAAACCTGTTAGTTAGCTGCAAAAGCCATCTTAGAGATTCTGGAAGACATTTCTTGTTTACATACATGACAGCACAAGGAAAACTTCAGGAAAAAAACAACACTATTCTAAACTATAGGTGAGAAGGCCATGAATAACAACAATAGATCTTACAGAGCATAGGTGATATTTCTACACCTTACTTCAGCACTTGAAGACGTTATTTCAACATGGGCTCTCAGGTTGTGAAAGCAACACAAGTATTTTGGAATACAGAAACCATTCTCCTAAGTTCCAATTTCAACTTTAGCACATCACCGTGCACAGAGTAGGCATTTTTTTTCCCTAACTTCATTTCAGCAAACCTATTCAGGGTAAGATTACATTCTGTGTAACATCTCCAAACAAATTCTACAAAATATGCTTGGCTCTCTCTAGATTAACTCTCTACCAGGCAAGGAACATTTTCTCACCTCATTCTTTTGCAGAGACAGCACTGTCATACCTCAGTGTAACTTCATTTTTAATGTATATTTATTTAATTTCAGCTGTGTCCCAAACACACCCTTCATCTATCTACACATGGAACAGAAACTCAAATAATCCAGTTAAGCTGAGACATGATAGAATGAATACCTCTTTAGCAAAAGATTCACTCCAGACAGACCAAGCAAATCCTATGCTTTCTGTACTGTTTTTCAAATACCACAGTGGTACCTTCAGTGGCCCACTTGAAAAGATGGGGCAAAAAATCTGGGCCAGAAGACCTGAAAGAACCTAAACTTTAAAGACACAGATCTCTACTCACTGTTCCATAGGTCTACCCTACCCATATTAAAAAAGGCCTTTTAGCAACCTACCTATTCCATAAAACTAATACAATTGGCAACTAAAAATTAAGTATCTACTTTACATTTGCTAACATAAACACAAGGCAACACGCATGTAACCGAGTCAAGAGGAAAAATAAGCCCATAAAATAATCCCATCGGGTAAGTAAAGGAATCACAGGTGCAGTTACTTGTCAAAATGCTCATGACATTTCCAAAAATCATTTGGACCCTTCAGAGATGGCAGCTTTATAGGAATATAAACCCAGTGCAATGACAATGATTTAGGCACCACTAGAAGCAGCATCTCGACCTGTATACCCTGTAGCCCTTTCTTTCCTTTAAAGCATGATAAAAATCATGGAGCAGAGGATGTTGCGTTGCTACATCAGGGAGAGCACTGACCAACAGTGAACCAGAAAATCTATCACTGTCCTTCAAATATTCAAGCAGTTACAAACTGGGCACCAAGGAGCAATTTTCAGCAGTGGAATCAGGGATTGCTGTGGCCTAAACAGCACTCTGTTACAGCAACAGAACAGTATCAAGCACCTTCATCAAGAATAAACATGAGAGTCAGCACATAAACTGAAATGTGTTAGTATTTAAAGATAGTATGAAATCAGCCAGAGGGGGAAGGAGTAGATATAAACTCTAAAATCATGAAAGTGAGCAACCAGGTCACTTTCTCAAAACCCCTCTTGGAACACAAGTGTGTTACAGCCCATGTACCTTTGCCAAGACAACAAAGGAGGTTTTTTTAAGAGTATGCTCGTCTCCAGTCAGGATTTTTTTCCATATTGTTGCAACAAATCCACCACCTCCCTACTGCTAACCAACACTTGTGGTCAGATTAAATCAACTAAGAACTATTCCTATCCCACTTACATAAAATTCCAGAATTGTTAATCAGCCTTTTTTAATTCATTTTTAATGTGAATGACTCTCACTTCAAAAGCAAAAAAAAAAAGGCAAATCAAGTACTAAATCCAGTGTGCTTCTGCAGTGTATCCTCTTCAAAAGACTATCCACAACTTCAGCAAAACTTTCAGGTAACTCTTCCCCTTGATACTTCACAAATGGTATGAACAAGGAATCCCAGACTTCTACCCCATACCCCAAGGTGATTTTTCCTCATTACAGTTTTAAATTTCTCAAACAATTTTCAGGCACTTAAGCCCATTTGCAAATTGAGGCAAGCCACAACATGAGATGTCTAGAAAGTATTTTCTAAGAGCAATAATAACACACATATGCTGGCCGATTAACTAACACTGAAAATAATCCAAAAACTAAAACATAGACTTCTCAGGATTGTGCCCTCTTGAATAAAAAGGTTGTGGAAATTGGATTCTGCCTCAATGACTTTGGTGCCCTGCAGCTAATTCTCACTAATTAAGTCCTAGAATACACTAAAACAGGAATTCAGAATGATCAAAAGATATGATACATGTTTATAACAACCCCTGTAATTATTAGGAACAAAAATCTTGAAGGTTCTTGATGCCGTTAACTCACACACCAATAATTAAGGGCTACCATTCCAAACAGGTCTGAAATTTTTGAGAACCCATAGTCAAATACCTTCATGATGAAGCCAAGCCTTAGTAAAATACATTCAACATAATCCATATATAAGCAAGCAGGAAACCAATCTGCAAAGTCAGAAAATATTCTGACAGGATTCAGATGAAAGAAAAATTCAGCATATTCTGCCTTTATGAACTGCTTTGCAGTACTGGGTCCTTATCCAACCACGTTAAGAGTCTCAGATCCTGAAGTCCTGAACACGCTGATGCAGCTCCACTCACCCAGGTTCCCTCAATGCAAAGATGTGTCCCATAGATAATAGGGCACCAATTTGTAACAGAATCCCAGAATGGTTTCGCTTGGTAGGGCCCTTAAAGATCACCTAGTTCCAACCCCAGGGACTCCTGCCACTAGACCAGGCTGCCCAGGGCCCGTCAAACCTGGTCTTGAATACTGACAGGGATGGGGCATCCACAGCTTCTCTGGGCAACCCCTTCCAGTGTCTCACCACCCTCACAGTCATGAATTTCTTCCTTATATCTACTCTAAATCTACCCTGTTTCAGTTCATTACCCCTTGTCCTATCACTACCTGTCCAAGTACCCAGGATAGAAGCACCAGAGCTGAGACTTCTCTGCTGAACTTGCGTCCAGCCAAATGTGGGAAATGAAGAGTTGTCCAATGCTATGGCAAATTTTAGGCACCTAAGATGTAACTACAACAGATTCCATTTTTTCTGCATGGGCAGTCACACTCTCATCACCACCACACCAGCAGAAAGGCCCCTGCCTGTCCTGGGACCTACAAGGAATGTAATCCAGGGATGACACAAAGGCACACGAAACAGTAAAATTCAAGACCACGCAAAGAATTGACAGATTAGGTTTTCTGTCAGTTTGTCCTTTTACATCGCTGTTCCTTGAAAAGTGACAGTAAACTCACACTTAAAGCTGCACTACATTTGATCCAATGCAGTGAATGTAACACTGAGCACAGATCCCTAACAGGCACCAGCTGAACACGCCTGGTTTGCATGATCTACTTTTAACTGTCAGATTCAGACAACAAGCCCACTGGTTTTGTCTACAAATTGCCACCTACTCCACATCTTCCAGCAAAATACTGTGACAACTGGATGATCATCCTCGGTATGCTCCTCTTCTACAAACTCTATTTTAATCCCCCTCTCAGTAACTTAATTTCATCACTGGTGATCATAAAAAAACACATTTCAAATACATAAAAATTCTTTTCTACATTTCAAAAGGCAACTTCATAATCTCTACCCGGAAAAAACAACACTAAAGCCAAGTAGCTTTTCCTAACTTCCTTATACCCCATAACAATACCATCTTTCCTGCTCCTCAGAACACAACCACATAACTTTGACAACTTTTTGCTGACTCAGACAAAAATTCATCACAAAATGTAACTGTCAGGTTCACCAGTGATAGAGGAAGCTCCTGAGAACCACAGCCTAATAAAGCTTTCCTCCTTGAAGGATGACAGCAGTCACTCCCATGTGAAAGATGCATTTTTATTTGATATTGTTAAAGCAATATTCACTCAGGGTACCTCCACACTAGACTTTATTTTCAAGAAAACCAGTTTTAAGGCCAAAACATCAGTTGAAAACCAAAATTTCATGGGCATGTCTGGAAAATCTGCAAGCGATTCTGGTAAAATAATTCTATCACATGTGAGTACCCTGAGGATTGACCACCTGCCTCTGCAGTTGATCTACAGTGGTCAACACAAAAATTTTCTTCCAAGTAAGTAGTGCAAGATTACTCTGGCAAAAAGGGAGTTGGTTGAGTTTACCCATCTACCATGAAGAATTCCTTCATTAAAAGAAACTTTACAGACACAAAAGAGAACACGTCTTAAATTTCTGTATATAGTTACCCTTGTATCAAGAACTGCTCAGTGCTATAAATGACCCAACTTAAAAGCCTGACAATTGTCATCCATCTCACAGGTATTTTGTTTGATAGAGACTGACATGTAACAATGACCTATGTTGGAAACCACTGTGTGTATGTGGTCAAAACCAAAGGAGGATCATGCCTCAGGAGATGATAATTTGCTTCAGAGTACTCCTATTAGAGATACTCTGAAATCATCCACTGAATCTGAAAATTCTGACAGTTATAATGCCTACAGACTAAAAAAAATCATTCATGGATCCTGTGAAATGTATTTATTTCTTGGCTTACATACTCATTTTGCTCCCTCTTCCCTGCCTTTACAAAACTGAGGAAAGTCTGCAGTGCAATACCAAAGGTCCCTTGTTGAAAGCAAGCCTGAAGAGTTTTCTGTACCCACAGAAGCCTGTTAGAAACCCAGTGTGTTTAGAAACTGCTTCCCTGCTTTGCCCATTCCCAGAGACATCCCAGGCACTAAAATACGCTGCTTATTGTCTGGTAGAATAAAGTTCACTTTATGCTGAACATTTCTCATTCTCCAGATCTAGAGCTTTATGCTAGACAGCATCACAAATACATGCCACAAGTGTCTTGCATGTACATCTGCATGCACACACGCTTTTTAGGAGCATTATCACCACTTCCTTGACTCAAATACAATCCTAACAACAGAAAAAGAAAAATCTGACAGATTTTCAGGGTATTCACATAGCAGTTAATATTCAGAGAATGTAAAAAGTTTGTTTTTCCCTTTTCTTGAATACTGCCAGTGACCATATGACTAGGACACATCTACACAGCATCAGTATTTCTCACTTCACCTCTTGCACTAGGGTAACATGACCTGGTCACGATGTCACTGGCATTGTAAATTTCTCTAATGAAATCTTTTATAACCATGGTGGGGCACATAAGTAGCAAAAGTTAATGGAGACTTTATGGGAAATTATTACAAAAACATTTAAGACAGTTGTACAGGTTTTTATGAATGAGCATCTTTTAACCTTGCAGATGTAGCTGCCATTTGAAACGATTTTAGAGCAGAAGGCTTTATCAGTCACATAGCTGAGCTCACACAGATACCACAACAGCTTTACACATGCGTAATATCACATATTATACCAAGAAACTGTTTTATGGACATTTTACAGGCACCTTGATTTTTGGTTTTGGTTTTTATGTTGGATTTTTTGGGGTTTTTTTCCAGTGCAAGAGATCTAGACAGTTTATATTTGATAGGCTGTTCATAAATTATACCCTACTGCTGTTTGCAGGTTGGAACTTCTTCCCACACAGATTTCATTTTATCATCAGACTGTTTAATTCTGCGCTTATAAAAATGTCATCCTAGTCATAAGGGAAGAATTAGACAGCACTGTCTTAAGATTTTCTGCACATACCGTGACAAGATGCAGATACTGTGATACTAATATGCCAGTAGAGTGTATCAGTTCCAGGATCAGGCCAGTACACATGCTGTTATTGAGCTATGGCTGGCTGTTCTCACAAGTGCAATGAAATAATAAAGTAATATAAGTTAGTAATACATTAACTACATTACAGTATTTGCACTGCTACCTCTTGATATCATAGCCTGGAATACACTAACACACTGATAATATCCTAAAAGTACATTAAAAATTATTTTGGAGCAAAAGCAGTACCAGCTTCTATATTATCTTCCAAAATAACATTCTGACAGTGTGAAAGAAGTTATCAGGAGATTCTAACCCTTCTGCATGTTGTGGATTCCACAGTCTTTCTAAAAGACAGTGAATTTCCCCTTGGGACACTTACAGTCAAGTTTTGTGAGAGCATATTATAGATTTTTTCCAAGTATTTTGTCCAACATGCTGAATGATATATTAAAAATATCTCTATATGGAGTCAGGGGAAGATAATTTAATCACATATAATATTTGAATACTCACATATGTTATTGTATTTTAATTTGTACAATAATTTGTAAGTTAAATAATTTAAAATTTTATCACTTGTGTAGTTTATGGAATTACTGCTGATGTATAAAACATGATGTTCTTTGTAGATTAAAAAAATGTATATTTAAAATGTATATAGAGTACCAGCTAATGAGCTAAACAGATGGGGTTGTGCATTTAACTTCACTGGAAAGTACTGAAATAAAGTAACTACCAGCATTTGTGTAAATGAAAATAAATCTCATGAAAATCTGAACAGATTTTCCTTTGTTAGACAGAAATTTGTGCTTGGCATATAACTACATTTTATAGCCAATAGCTGTGGTTTGCTGACATGTCCTGTCAATAGCTACGTCTCAGCTGCTAAAAAACAGTAAGTTTGTACCTTTAACTCAATACTAGTACAAGAGTTTCTGCACAGATACCAATTTACAGAACAGAAAAAAAAGAAAAGAAAAAAATCATGAATCTCAGTACTCCAAGAAACATAATTTTCCCAAAAGTATTTCTTTCAAAAAACCTTAAACAAATTGAAGTGGAACATAATCAAAGTACTGATCCTCTACATAAAGCCCTGCAACAACCTGACAGAGGCAGACACCCCTGTCTGGGGACATCCATGAAGCCGTTGTGGGACCACTTTTGTCTTTAAACACTCAGTTATGCAGATCTGACTGCAAGCTGAAGGCTTGAATCTATTTCATCATAAAGATGCTTTGAAAGGCAGCTATCATTAAAATGTCAAGCAAAGGCACAGAAAGTATCCATTTCAAATAAAACCTGTTTCTCTATTAGATCCATTTAACAGCCTTCAAAGTAAGAAACATTTCCACTGGTGTTTACTTTTCAATGCTTGTGTCATTCATTTAATATATAAGACATGCTAAGTTTGGACAAGAAAGCTAGATGCTTCATTCCATATTTAGGGTAACAGCAGTATCTCCATTTATGAAAGACATTACCCCATTGTTACTACTTCTTATTTAACTTCCGTTATTTCACAGAGAAAAATGTATTTTATATTAGAGCCAAGATTAAATCAAACTTAATCCCAAATTATGCTGAACACTTAAAGGGGTTTTGATAGATTAAGGCCCACTCCATCAAGCTGCTCCATACAGACAGGCCTCCATTTGTAAGAGCCCACACAGCAATCCTCGCTGGAGGAAGACACTACAGATATTCCAGTCACAAAAAAATTACAGATGTCTTGCAGCAGACACAAAAACCAAACCCACCAGGTTTCTCCCCAAATTAATAGAATACAACAAACACTTCCTCCCCATTAGTACATTTTTAAATGTTTAACCTAAATCCACATACTAACAACCGATACCCTGAGCTCCACTATTTGCAAATCTGTATTACTGAACCTGTGGTGCAGAGAACATTTCTAGAAGTGAGCTAAACTCTTTAAGATGAACCACCACCATATTTCACTAGAGTAATATATTATTAGCATTCTCATAGTTCAACTCTTAACATTACTGGTACACAGAAATTATCAGATAGAAGTATGAACTTCCAACCTCAATGGTTTTACATCAATTGTCTTTAGAACATCCCCATGCTCCACAGTGCTTTAAATCCTCATACAAATAAACTTCTACACACCGAACTCAGAGGGAAAACCACCTTTTGAAAAACTACATAACAATATTCCCAAAGTATACGCTCCTTCAGGTGAACAATTCAGCCTGCAATATAACTTCTCATATTCTGAATAATTCTTCTCCCTTTTTATTTTAAATCATTGTGATTCTTCAAGTAGCTACCTACCCACTTAATAGTTTGATTTCCTGATCCATTGTATTACAGATTTTTTCATAAACAGAGTATGTTTGCAATACAGTAGACATAAAACACACATGGACAAGACATACAATAACAGAAGCACAGATTACACACACATCTGTTCTCTCAGGCCTCAGCCTGAGGAGCGAAGACAGAAGTACACGTGCACACAGCAGTCTAAATGCAAGAGATCATCCTCATCTTTTTCAGGTTTCTTCACTTATATCAGCTCACCGACTAAGTACAGGTATACTTGGGAAAGAGAGACATGCAGACATCCAGAAAAAACTACAAAGAAAACACTTTTGGAAACTGAACACACACATACACTCAGTTGCATATTTGAGATGAAAGGCAATGAAAACAGTTTTCGGGAAACTGCAACTGAAAATGAATTCTGTTCCCCTAAATTACTGCAACAAGAGCAGGCTTTGCTGTTCTCTCCTGTGAATGTGTCTGTACCCTGTACCAAGAGCCTGCAGATCCCACGAGATCCACAGGAAAGCAGGGCTCACATGCTCCAGAGCTTCCGGTGCAGCCAAAACTCCTGCAGATGACAGCTGTCACTGGACAATGCACAAACCCAAACACTGGAAATGAACACTGAAAAACTAACACTGCCTGAAGGTATGCAAACTTTTCACACAGCAGGACAGATTTTAAGCCTCAATCAGACCACTGGTTTATCTGGACTGATTCTGAGAACAGGATAACAACACCTGCAAAAATTGATGCAGGGTAGTACTGTTTTGTTACCTCTTCCCTTCACAAGACATATTCATCAAACCCATGGAGAATGGCTACAACAACGAAATTGGATATAGGCACTCTAAAATGTTGAAGCATGAAGGGTAGGGCCCAGGCTCCCAGCAAGCTTATAAAGTACTACTGACATTTGCAAACAAGTAGAGAAAAAACAAAGAAACTGAGATCGTATTTGAAAGAAAAAACACAGTTCTCTGTCGTTTGTCCTGTCCAGCGACAAAGATGCTGCTCATCAGGACTAAGACATCTCTCCCATCTACAACTTCTTGGACCAGAATGTCATGTGTATGCAGAGCCAGGTCTGCTCCAAGTAGACTTCCAAAGCAAGACTGAAGTTGTGATCACTGGATTCCACATGTATCTACTTTTTTTTTAAATCATTCTGCAAAATCTCTCACAGCGGCCCTGAACAGTTTATAAAAACAAAGTGATCAGAGAGATGGTTTATGTTTGCAACATAAATGTCTTCCCTTTCCATGAGCCAACTTAATGCAGACATTGCTGCACTCACCCCAGCTGAGGTTTGGCAGGAAACGGGGGAGGAATGATGTTGATGAGTGAAAGTGGTTGAAGCCCAACTAATTTCTCTTCAACTCCTACTGGTCCCCCCTGCTCTCCCAAGCCACTTCCAGCCTGGCACTTGTTAGCAGCTCCCGACGCTGGGGAAAAGAGGTGCCTTGCAAAAGCTTCCTCCGAGCAGCTGAGAGGAGACTCTGAGAAGGTTATGCAGAAATAAAACCAAACGAAATGACTGTTCGCAGGTCGGCACGCTTCACCTATCTTACACCGGGAACAATGGAGAGGCGGGCAGGGGGAGGATACGGTCCGGGAGGACGGGGCCGGGGGGACGCGCTGTCCGTCCGTCCGTCCGCTCTTTGTCCGTGTGTCAGGCAGCCCCGCTGGCCCCATCCCCGCCGCCTCAGCGCGGCCTGTGCGGCCCCGCGGCTCCCGGCCGGGGCAGCGCACGGAGCGGGCGCAG